>SNQJ01S0052274.1:0-11169 GCA_010110895.2 Picea sitchensis | reverse complement strand
ACCGAAGGAACTTCCTAATGTTCATTGTCTACCAGAGTATTTGCCTCCCACTCTGTTTGGTTCACATACTTTTCAATTTCTGGTTTGAGGACATGAGCATAAGGTGAGATCTTGTTTTTGGATCTCATCTCTGCAATGATCCCAGTCGGATCATAGTGCCAAATGAAATTGGTGTTGAACTTCATTTCCTACAGTAGTTTATATGCCTCTTCTCCAACATCTTGATTGTTGCAAATAAAAGGTCCAATTTTCCCTTTGATCCTCATCTGTTGTTTTTTCTTCAGAGACACAAAATGAATGTCATCTGAATTTATCATCTGACGAATATATTCTAGTGCAAATATCCGGACCGGTACATAATTAGGCAGTTTATACGGAGCCAGTTCACACCCGCACACTCTGATTTCTATATGATTCTGGTATAAGAACCAGTACCCAATCTTTGCGAGATCCGAAAGGTGAAGAACCCTATGGAAATCCTCGTTTATCCTTGGCTTCGGTCTTCCACTAAGCATGCCTACCACTGGATGATAGAAAACCTTGATGAATTGTTTGAAAGTGAACTCAATTGAGCTTCTCCTGAGCAACGACATCCATAAAGTGACTGCTTGATGTTTTCCTTCCTTGTCCATCTTCTGCATGTGAAAGGAAATTTTTTTCGCTTGATAGAACATGAACATGTAGGCCAGTATTGAAGAATATCGGAACATGCCTTATGTAGGGAAATTTGGCAGTTGGTCGTGTAGGTTCTCGGCCAAGAAACCACTGTAGTTAAAATGGGTGGCCACTTTCTCTTCAATAGAGAAAATGGATAGGAAACCTAAGATAGGTTCATCCACCCATTCGTCCAAGAAATAACCGAGCAAAGAACACAATGTCGAGATAATCTGATTTCCATTTTCGAAAAATATGGACGAGTGATAGGGAGGATTCTTCTTGGGGAATTGGGAATCTTGTGGAAGGAACAACTCGAATATTTGTGCTCTTTGGGGAAACTTCAGGTTCTGATACAATTCTATCAAAATTTCAATTGTGAGGGGAGAACAAGGTTCGACTTTGGGTACTTGCATCATATGATCGATGGCGTCAGGTGAAATAAGGAAAAGGGTTTCTCCAGACAAAGAGACAATGGCTCTCTGATCAGGGAGGTAGTGTGCTTGGCACTTGAGGGAAAATTCCAGAAAATGATAGACTTGGGGAAAAAGATACAACAGGAGATTTGACTGCCAAAGCCCGATTTCATCACTCTGATCGATGAAGGTGTCTCTGAGCGATGACTGCAGCTCAACAAATTCAAATTTAGACTTGGTTTTTGAGAAAAGATAGTCTTTTTCTGCTAATGGGATCCGATCGAGATCGACAGGAGGTGGGAGAAAAGGATTTTCCTTTGCATTTGATTTTTTACTTTTGGGCACCATTGATTTCCTCTAGTACCTACACACTGAACACATGTTAGTAGGCGAAAAACTATGTTGGATGAGGTGTTGAAGAGGCGAAAAAAAATGAGTCTTTGATACATAGGGAGTGAGTGGAATAGGAACTGGCTGAAATGGGGTTGAATTTGAGTGAATGGGTATCCGTTGGGTGAAGAAGGACATGTCATATGAACAATGGGTATGTGGCCAGTCATAAATGGCCAACGGGTCATTTAGAGCATGAGAGGGTTAGGTGAGGGACATATGACATATGAAAATGATTGATGTGTAGAAAGGAGATTGGGAGATGAATGAACAAGATATGACCTATAACGGTTAAGAGGATGGAACGTGATGACAAGGTTGTGACGTGGAACTTGCAAAGTGTGGTTGAGGGATGCGACACCTCAGGATGGTAGTGGTGAGTTGGACAAATGGTAGGTTTCAAATGTTTGGAGAAGGGGAGTTAGGATGCAATGGGGTGATTCCACATTGGGATGGGCTCGGCATGAACTTTACTTCATTCCGGACCCCCCCCCTCACTGTTAAAGGTCGAAAGGTCGGGGGGGGTCTGGGATCATTTGCTGACCATTGATCTGGGTGAATCTGAATCTACCATTGATTTAGGCGCGTTCTTTAAACACCATGTCGGACCTCCCCCCCCCCACCGTTAAAGGTAGAATGGTTCAGTCGGACTCCCCCCACCATCGCTAAAGGTAGAATGGTTAGGGGGTCCTAAATCTCTTGTGGGATTCCATTATGCGTAGGATGGATAACGGGGATATCCTGAGACACCTTTCATATCTTTTCAACTCCCCTCCCCTGCACCTGCTAAAGGTCAAACGATATCCAAAATATCAGGGACTGTGATATGAGTGCCAATAACCGAATATAGATCTAGGTCTGATCTTGAGTCTCTTTGTCCTGATCATTTGGTCAATTCATTGATCTCTGGTAACTACCGTAAGCCGATTTAGGGAAGGTTTAAACATTCATGTTCTGGACTCTCCTCCATCGCTAAAGGTAGAATGGTTAGGGGGTCCAAATCTCTTGTGGATCACTGATTATGCGTGGATGACCATATATCCGGAAGCATCTTTTAGATATCTTTCAACTCTCCCCCACCTGCTAGTTCAACAATTGGGGTGGTCTGCAATCTTTGTGGACCATAGAACTGTGTGCCAACAACTCGGTCGTAGATCTGGGCCTGATCTTTAGTCTCTAGGGCGCAATTTAATATATTATTCATAACTTAAGATAAATGACTTTTTGTGGGTTTTGCGTGCAACTTCTTTTTCATTTTCTCGCCATGGGGTTAGAAAACATTTCATTATCGGGCTAAGACCAAGACTTTCCTCGCTTATCATCTTACATATTTCATTGAAAAGAAACCAACTAAACTATTTCCTAACCTACCCTATACTTTAGCCCAGCCTTAAACTTTTGTACTAAGAAATTACTCTACCTAGGGGTTATTTGACCAAGATTAGACTGCTTGGTCAAACTTATTCACTAACTAACTTGATTACTGGCTATATATAGAAATTTAGCCAATCTTATTCACTAATCCTAGGTACCTAAATTCAAAAGACTTTGATCCATGTTTAAACTGTGTGGATCAAGTCATTGTCATTTCATGGGCTTTTATCCATTTTCTTTTATACCCTCATTTATCTTTTTCTGCTTTTCCTGCTTTTCTTTTCTTTAATGCAACAATATCTATAAGTCGAAAACACTAAAGGGACAAAATTACAATCATCATTTGATCCCATACAATTATAGGGTTATAACAATGGCTCCACTTCGGTATGGTATCCTCCCTAAGTAGATGCCAAGAATCCTGCTTTTTGTTGTCTTGAAAAATTTATAGAGCTTCTTTGTTATTCTAATTCTGTTTTTATTTCAAAACTGATGACATTTTGCAAAGGTCTTTAGGTCCTTCTCTGCGGGATTCAAACATCTGAACAAAAACACATGTACCTAAAATAACCCGTAAAAGAAATGATTTGTACAATGGAAATGGAAAGGTGATCTCTCATCGAGGGTGGGTGTCATGCTTCAACATCCCGCCATTTATAGGTCCTCCTGATAGGTCTGATCCATCATTGTTAGCAAGTATAAAAGCATTATTTCCTTTGAAAGATTGAATGGTGTAAGGACCTTTCCACAAGCTATCAAACTTTCCATCTTTACCCTTATCCTCATTTTTGGAATCCCACCTCAAAACCAGATCACCCAATCTCAAAGTTATCCCCTTTGTTCTCTTGTCATAAATCTTTTAATAATATTTTCTTGGATCACTTTTGACTCTCTATATTGTAAATTTTATTTATGGATTTGCATTAGGTGGATCATTTGATTTTTCCTTCGCTGGACATCATTTGGTTCTTCTTGTGTTCCCCGCACGCTTCATGACAGGAACTCCTAATGAGAGGGGAAAGATTGCCTCAATGCCATACACCAACTAGTATGGAGACATACCAATCAATCTTTTGGTGGTCAGTCTGTCGGCCCATAGTGCGTAAACCAACTTGTTATGCCATGATTTCTTGTTTTCCAAGTGTTGTCTCTTTCTTTCTGAGGATGTTCACTGGACTTTTGTTAGAAGACTCATCTAACCCATTTCCTTGTGGGTAATAAGTCGTCGAGTGTGCCAAAGTAATATGATATTGATTGCAAAAATCTATGAGCCTTTTGGACTTGAAAGCTGCTTCATTGTCAGTTATAATTTTTCTTGGGCATCCAAAATGAGACAAAATGCTAGTTTCTAAAAACTTTATGACTCCATTGCAGCTCTAGCTTGCCCTCGCATGGGTACAAATCCCTCATCCACTTGGTGAAGTGAAAACAGTAACCGTAGTGATCCATTTATGGTCCAAGAGGGAGGGATACCACCAATGAAGTCTAGCCCCCATTGTTGGAAAGGAGATTCAATCGATATGGGTTTCATTGGGAGTGGCAAAATATTTCTTTTCCCTTCAAAAATATGACAATTGTGGCAAGAAGTAACCTTATGGTGAACATCAACAAATAGAGTAGGCCAAGAAAATCCAACTCTCAGAATCTTGTTAGCTTTGGTCTTCCAGCTCAGGTGCCCTCCATAGTCTCCTGCATGGAAATATTGAATAACTTTGTTAGCTTTGTCTTTTAACAAGCAATTAAGAAAGATACTAGTTGGATCTTTCTAGTAGAGATTTCCTTCCAAAATACAAAATTTCAATGCTTTCAATTTAATAAATCTAGTTTTGGTCTTAGTCAAACCTGGAGGAGCTTGTAAATTGTGGAGTACAAAATGAGGCCTCAAAGGGAATTTAAGAATGCCTCTTTATGTTTGGAGTCACCGGCTTCTTCCTGGCCCTGTCTACTACGGCCAAAAAGTTAATATCTAAAGAATAGAAATTAGGCTCACCATCAGCTTGGCTAAACCCCCGCCCTTAGCTCGGGCTTCGCTTTGTTTTTATTTCAATGTCATATTCCATAATGAACGCAATCCATTTTCCTCTCATTTATCCGATTTCCATCCTGGGTTAGGATATCCTTAACCATTGTGTTTGGGATGTATGCAATCATGTGAGAATAAAGAATATAGACCCTGTGGTTGATTTTATAGCCTCTTTTACCAGGGCAAAGGCTTGTTCTCCATAATATTATATTCAACATCAAGATTCTTTAAAGATTTGTTGGAAAAGGCTATGGGTTGCTCTCGTAATTCATTGTTTTCCGCAACAATAATATTGTCGCTTATAGTGTGTTCGGATGTAAAAGAGAAAAGAGAAAAAGTATTGGTATAGTCTACTAATCAGAACTGGGCTTGGGTGAGAGCATGTTTCACCTCTTCAAATGATTGTTTGGACTCGACATTCCATTTGATTTTTTTGTCCTTTTCAACATATTGGTAATATTCCTAAGAAGCTTGGCCAAGTTTGGTATGAATATTCTAAGGAAATTTATTTTGCCAATGAAAAATTGCATTTCTTTGATGTCTTAGCACCTTAATCTTCTTGGATAGCTTCATCCTCGCTTGGGATCTATTCCATCTTTGAGATTATGTGTCCCCTCGTAGTTTATTCCTCTAACCCGCCAAAAGGATTTTATTAGGACTAATGAAATCCAAAATTTCTACACTTCTCAAACACACGCCCTGAGGTGGAGCAAATGTTCTTCATCAGATTTGGAAAAGACAGTCACATCATCTAAATAAATGATCAGAATCTCCAGCCTCATCCACAAAGGTACATCTATTTCTCTTTGGAAAGTAGCCCCAGTTTTCATTAGACCAAAAGGCATCTCCACATACATGAAGGTTCCTTAAGGGTGGTAAACAAGTCTCTTGATCTTCCTGATTGACCAGAATCCTGTTGTAACTAGAGAAACCATCCAAGTAGGCGATATCCCACTGATCTCACCACCTTTGTGGTGAATATGGTTCTTTTTGGGTAAAGGGTAATTATCTTTGAGGGAGACTTTCTGTTCTCGATTTATGAAATCTATACAGAGCATGATCTCACTAGTTTTCTTCTTGGTTGGAACTAGGTTATAAAACCATTTAGAAAATCTCAAGGGGACAATAATCTTGGCATCATATACATCTTTTGATTTATTGGAGTCTTGTGTTGTACGATACTTGTGTCATAGGATTTAAGTCCTCATAACCTGGGCAGAAACATCTATATATTCCTTAAATAGTGCAAATATATTTTATTTTTTTCTCTCCTCTGGTGGTAGGGATTTATATAGTTTTACCATATTGGGGTTCTCTTCTATCCCTATGTGATGTAGACCCCCCTTCTCTCCTATGGGTTGTGTGACCTCTTGGTCTAGTATCGATCAAGAAACTAAGTTGGATTGATTCTTTGGTTCCCTATTGGAACCTTCAATGAATTCAATCCACAAGTCCTTTCCCAAAACCACCGGCACAAACATGCAATAGGCATGAGATTTCACCTGCACATGACCTCCTCTAGAAACGATCACACCTTTTTCCGAAAGGAAATTTCGTGTTTCAGAACCCTCAAGGGGCCGAGTTCCTCGACTTTTCGATCCTAATACCAAAATGTCGTAAATGCCGGAATTTCGGTTCTGCGGTGATTAAGGCCCTCCGCGGGATTCACAATTACAACTCCATTATCGCAGGCTCTTTCAACACTGTACTTCGCCTCCTTGGTCTTTCTTTTGGATCCCCTCGAAATGCCGTAAATGCTGAAATCGGAGGACCGCGAACCTACTCCAACAATATGTCCCAGTTGCGACTTCGAGTTTCAACTAGCACCAATTTCAGCCTCTTTGTCCTCAGAACTTTCAAAAGACTGAAAACTGAAATGTCGAAATTTCAAAATGGTATTAACGGATTTGGGTCCTCCCTACCTCCTAATGCTTTCGGGTTTTCACGCTTTGGGATTTCCTTACAATTCTCGACCGCATTAGTTCCTTGACCCTTCAACTCCCGGTGATCCGGAATACTGTGCATCAACCTCAAATGTCGGGCCTTCACTAAAAGTAGATCAACGGGCTATGAGCCTCCCTCGATTTTACGGGTCAAGTGTTCTAAACTCTTTACCCTTGCATTCCCCTGGTAGCCAAATGTCAAATCTTCCTTATGGAATTTAAAACCTCGACTGGCCACCACGGTCCTCCCATTGGATGGCTCATATCCTTTTTAGATTTCATGGGTCAAGAGTCCCGCCTCTTTCCATTTGTATCTTCGGTAACAAAATGATGAAATAGGGTCTTTCATCTCTTCACATAATGAGGTTAAACCTCGCAATCTCCTCGATCCATATGGCATTCATGCAATCCAGATCCGGACGGCCTAGGATCTCTTCTCCCGCTGCGACTCTCCTTCACCGCTTTCTTAGACGAGATTCAACGATTCAGATTCTCGCCCTCTCCAAATGACTTAACGGGTAGTCAGGCTCCTCCTTGAGCTTACGCTTTCTTCCTCCTCCTTGAAGATTTCTATGCATCAAAGGCCTCGACTCCTTTGCTTCCTCTCACAGGAATTGTGAGATTCCTCGGCTCCCACTCGCCTGTATTCTAAGGACGCTCCTCCTCCTAAGATTCGAGACTGTGAAACCTCAAAGGTTTCCGGACTCTCGCGACTCCTTGGTACTATAGCTCGCGGTACGCTAATCGGCCCTTCAGCTTTGTAAACTGAATCTTAAGATGTCTTCGACCTTCGCACTTGCGTAGTCCCTTCGCGACAATAACCTGTTATCCAGATTGAGATTTTCTTTTAGTTCAATCTCAAAGGGTCTCCGTTCCTTCTTTCCTTGGCTACAAGCTCTTCTAACTTCTTGTTCAAGCACTCTCAGCCGGTGCCTGCTGTGGTGTCTACATTAACCCTAAGGAAGGTATTCCCCTTGACTCTTCTTTTTCTCCTCGAACTCAAAACAGCTCTCTGCACCTCCTCAGACTACCGGGAATTCTCCTGCAAAGCTTTTGAACTCTAAAGTGACCCATCTTCTTACTGAATTAGAAATAGAGTTCTTCTCCTAATGCATCCCTGCATTCTCTCAATGGTCTCAAGGGTAGTCTTTACTGTAATTTCAAAATTATAGTCTTTCTGGTGTGCACTCTATGCACACGTTCAATGCCCTCCTTGTAGAGCTTCTACATAATCCCTCAATGATTCTAGTCTGTCATGTTCTCTCTTCTACTCAGACTTACCTCCAAGGTATTCAACAACCTTGAGGGATTCTCCTGAGTCGCTGACTTCACCGGCACCCTCCTAGCACGCCTTTTGTTTGAATCGCACTCGTGGTGCACTCCTTGCATTGGCTTATATAACCTACGGTATTCTGTCATGTAACCTCTTTCATGAAGCCTCAAGGAGTCCAAACCCGGAATCAAAGAACTCGCTGCATAATAAATTCTTTCTATCCCTGCAAATGCATACCAAACATACATCTACAACATATCATCAACACATAAAGACATTCATATTTTCATGAACTCATTAACACATAAAGACCCATGCATAAGAAAACTTCTCTTTGTATTAATATGAAAATACCTATTTACAAAGGTGTTCAGCTTGACCCATTGTGAGTTCTCTCCCCTTCCTAAACTCTATTTTCTTCTCTCTCTTCTAAAATGAGATCCGAGATCTTTTACATGAGGGGCTCTTCGGCACTTCCCTCTCCATCCTCATCAACTCTCATTAACTTACATTCAATTACATTTAAGGGCTCTCTAGTCTGAATCGTATCTAGATATCAGCCCTTTACAACCTATTTGGCAACCTTTTACTTCGGCAGGTGCATATGTGCGGGATTTTTGGCTCTACCAAAATTTTTGCCAAATTTCTTACAATAACGATCAATTGATCGGCATATCAACTTAATGCACGGCAATTGGCACAATGTATCTACTGGTTTATCTTGAGACCATGTTCCTGATTTACCATCATATGCCCACATCAAACCACCACTATTCTGGAACTGTATACTCCACTGACTGCAGATTTGCCGACGCTGCCGGGCCTCTGCCTACTTGCTCAGAATATCAGAATCTACATCATTTTCATTGGATTCTTGAGCATCTATTGTATTTACACTGTTATTCTCAAAAGCAGATTTATTTACAATTTCGTCACCATTTTCTAAATCTATGTTTGTACATTCAAACTCATTTTTACATTACAGAAAATCTTCAATTTGATCATTGTTTCCAAATACCTGCTAATATCTCATGTTTTCAGGAACGGTGGGTCTACACTTCACCTCCACTATGTACTTGCGAGTGGGACAAAAAAGGATTTTACAGGTAGCTGCCGACGTTGCCAGTCCGTCTACGAGTATATTTTTTCCCCTAGGCATCACCTGCATGTCAACCTCAGTAAAGCATTGTAGAGCATATAAAACAACATTCCTGTAGACTCTAAGTCTGGAATGTTTTGCTGCATAATCACCTTTGATTTTCTTGATAATCAATTCAGAATCACCCCTTACCATTATCTGCTTAGCACCGACTTTCTTTAATAATTTCAGGTCGAGAATTAGAGCATCGTACTTGGCTATGTTGTTAGTACACTGGAAGTTCAATTTATAGGAATGATTCTCGGAGTGCTTTGATATGTGGTTATGCATCCACACTCCCGCTCCCGCTCCTTCTTTACTCACAACACCATTGAAATCCATGCTCCAGAATTCTGCTGGCAATTCCTCACTTTCTTCAATCATGGGGTTTCTTACTTCTACAACTATTTTATCATCCTTTGGATCAGGTGCATCATCCTCCAGTTTTTCGATTTGTTCTTCAAAATCGCTGTCGTTATATAGAATGAAAGAATCCAAGTCAGAGTGTGCAGAATACAAAGGGTAATTGTGCGGATTTTCCTGACTACTGACCATATACTTCATTAGTGTTTCCTTGTAAAGTCTTCTCTGTTGACCAAAAACCATAATGGTGGCATAGACATATCTAGCTACATGGTTCCTCTCAATTTATCTCCCCAAGACCTTGATAGCAACATACCATACTTGAGGGGAATATCTGCCACGACGATGTCCATCACCATACTTTTCGTTGGGATCTGAGCCAAGGTAATGCATAAGTCTTTAATCAGGCCTATACATTTGACCTTGCTGGAGTGGAAAGAATGAAAATATTTGTAGGGTATGGTGACCTTGAGTCCCAACTTTTCCATCACGGATTTGGGCATTAGGTTGTGGGAAGAACCCTATTCCAGCATAGCATTGTGTAATGTCAGATCATGGATATTTAGCATGATGTAAAAAGGGGCCAGGGTGCCATTATCAGTTTGACCGTCAACTTAGGTACCAAACAGGATCTTAGGTTGATCATCGACAAGGTTTACTGTGTCAGATTGGTGTATAGATCCAACATTCAAGGCTTTGGTACCTATATCGGGTTCGAGGTTTAAATATTTTATCACCTGAGACCTATAAGCGTTCCTTCTCATCAACTCAGAGAGGGGGATGGGGATCTTCAATTTTTCTAGTTCCCCTTCAAGGCTGAAAAGTGGGCTGATTTTGTTTAAAATCTGTACTTCTAATTTATCGATAGAAACTTTGTGGGAAGGCATGCCTGTTTGAGTGGTTGATGAAAATTCTGTCTGAATTGTTCTCTTAAGAATTTCTGGAGTTTTTTTCCCGGGAGACTCAACATCATTCCATCCAGGGGCTTTCTTGGGAGGATTTTATGAGGTTTTCTTGGTTTTAGCAGCCTTCTTCAGAGAATTCTCGTTAGTCTTCTTACTCCTCGGGTTATATTTCCTGTGAACCTCCATTATAGCGTTCTCAAAGGCTTGTTGTTCTGTTTTCTTCGCCTCCTCATTTACGTCTATTTTTGAAAGGAGAAAGATTTCATGTTCTTCCTGGGTGAGGAAATTAGATTCATGATCGTGATCATGATCACCCTTTAGATTTATATAAGCATCGTCAAACTCCTCAATTACTTCCTCCCCATCATCAACATAGTTTTCTTGGAGAGGTGGTCTAATCTGCTGATCAGGTCCCCTTTGTTCTCATTGATCTCTAGGATCCTTATGTCTAATTTGAGGTGGATTTCTTCTAATGTTCGGGTTCCTGATTTGAGGGGAAGCTTGTTTCTCTCTAGGTGGGTTCTTGTGAGTCATGGTGAGTCTCTCTATCATTTTCTCCATAGCTCTGGTGAGAGAGTCTAATTTGGCATCTGATGAGGAAGTAGAAGGTTCTTCTTTGATGGTAACCCTCTTTTTTGTTCTCTACCTGGCCCTTCTGGCCAAAATATTTGCTTCTACACCGATGGCACT
>SNQJ01S0052272.1:0-45771 GCA_010110895.2 Picea sitchensis | reverse complement strand
AGGGTTGAGCGTACGCTTGAGATTGGTGACTTAGTTTACCTAAGGCTCCAACCATACAGGCAGGCTTCTATAAAAAGAAGCAGAGCAGAGAAGCTCCAACCACGTTTCTTTGGGCCCTACAGGATCAGTAGGAAGGTAGGGGTTGTAGCTTATGAACTGGAGCTCCCACAGGGTAGCAGGATACATAATGTCTTCCATGTGTCCTACCTGAAGAGGGCCATCGGCCAAGACATCACGTCCCTTGAAGTGCTGCCACCTCTAGATGAAGAAGAGCAACTAGTTCTAATTCCGAAGGAGATACTGGAGGTTCGGGAGAAGAAGCTCCGGAAGAGAAGCATCAAAGAGTACATGATCAAGTGGAAGGATTTACCCATTGAGGATGCCACGTGGGAGAATAAACAGGTGGTACGGGAGACAGGTTTGGAATTGCTTGAGGACAAGCAATTTCTAGCAGGGGAGACTGTAATGTCCCCCACCTCTTGATGAAGAGGTCTGGGAAGACTTAGTGGTCTAGACATCCCCACTAGACCATAGTCTCACACAACATGGGGAAAAGTCAACCAAACTAATATTATAATTTGAAGTTGACTTAGGAAAAAGGGAAAAAGGGCAAAAATTAACTCAATGAAGAATTAGAACGCTGGAGTTTGAGTTAGGAGTTGAACCTAGGGTTAAACTAACTCAACATGAAAACAGAATGGAGGTATAAAAGAAAGGCTAGGGAGCACCTTTCATTTCATCTTGAATATTTGGTAGTTTGCTTGTTGAGCTCTTGAGCACACAGTTTTGAGGGTTTTGAGATTACAAACCCTAGAGAGCAACTCAGTGGTGAAAGATTCCACTCACTTGTTCCAAGCTTGGTCTCGGGGATGAAATACTCCACCCACACCATTCTACACTCATCACAAGTTCCTTCATTGATTCAGGAGAGCAGCATGGCCGTACTATTCAGGGATTTCCAGCAGGGGTGCACCATTGCTTGAGGAGAAGTTCAATCCAACTTATTGACAGAGCCTTGAGAGATTCTAGCATTTGGGTTTTGCTTGCAGGACCTTGCTCATTAGTTGGGAGGTATTCTTGCAGAGTTACTACGGTCTGATTGTTATCTACAGGTTGGGACGACTTTGAGGGAAGTAAGACGTCTTGATGATTCAAAGATTCTCAGATCTAGAGAGTTCTACCTCAGATCTGATCTTTAAACTTCTTCTAGGGGTTTGTGGCTGCCCGATCTATCATCCTAGAGAGTTTCAAAAGTTTTGGAGGCTTCCTTCCACCAAGCCGAATTATTGGGCACTTCAGGGTCCCAGGAGGGCGTAGATCTGATTAGGGTTTCAGCAAATTGAAGGAGAGAGACTTGGTATTTGAGCTTCAAATTTCCGGGAGGGGTTTCCCTTGTCCCGATATATCTTTTGGGAGAGTTTTGCATTGATTGGAGTTCTCCTTCAGCTGGGCCGAAACTTTGGTCCTCTTACCCATCCAGCAGAGCGTGCCAGCAGCCTAGGGGGGTTGGACATACCCTTGCTCTTGTATTTGGGGTCTTCATCTTATATTCAGCCTTTGGAGGCTTATTTTGTATCTTCGGGAGCATTTTGTAGCAGCTCATATCTTCTATCTTGGAGCCATCTGATGTTATTACAGATCTGCCCATATATTGTATCAGGTTCTTGCTATTTCATAATAAAAAGGTCAGATCTATGCTTTATGGTTCCATGTCTTGTGTATTGATGAGATCTTGTATTGTATTGCATCTATCTTGATAAACTGTGCTGAATAACTGAATATAACCCTAAGGCCGAAATATCAGTGGCCAACCTGCAAACATAAACAGACAAACAGTTGATTCAGTGGTTAGCTAGTGTCCCCAAGTGAAAAAATTGGCTTGGGAACATTACACAGTTTGTGTTTATAGGATGAAGAGACCACACAACATTTGATGGTCTCCTGTGAGATTACACAGCAAATCTGGAAAGAGGTTTGCGGACTCTTGAAATTAACTGGTAATTGGAACCTGGTGTCACTGAAGGATAANATAAAAAGGTCAGATCTATGCTTTATGGTTCCATGTCTTGTGTATTGATGAGATCTTGTATTGTATTGCATCTATCTTGATAAACTGTGCTGAATAACTGAATATAACCCTAAGGCCGAAATATCAGTGGCCAACCTGCAAACATAAACAGACAAACAGTTGATTCAGTGGTTAGTTAGTGTCCCCAAGTGAAAAAATTGGCTTGGGAACATTACACAGTTTGTGTTTATAGGATGAAGAGACCACACAACATTTGATGGTCTCCTGTGAGATTACACAGCAAATCTGGAAAGAGGTTTGCGGACTCTTGAAATTAACTGGTAATTGGAACCTGGTGTCACTGAAGGATAATTTATTGAACTGGTTTCTTGTTTTCCCAAAACATAAGACTGTTCCTCTCTTTTTTTCGTGGGGAATATGGAGGTATAGAAACAGGATTTTATTTGAAAATTGCTCAAGGAATGATTCTGAACTCTGTTTAAGGATTGTGAAGTCTGTGAAAGAGTTGCCCTACTCCTCTGAGGGGGACAGCTTTGATTTTATCATGAACCCAACCTATTTTGGAGATAGACTGGCAGGCTTTTTTTGATGGTGCTGCTGCGGGAGGGGACTGTGGTATTGGAGTGTTTCTTAAACTGAGTCGGGTTCTGGTTCAGGTACAAATATAAAAGCAGAGCTGTTTGGGCTGTGGAGCCTTTTGACCTTTGCGTTGAGTAGGAGACTCCAAAGTTGTTCTTGATTGGTTTGCTGGAAAGTCTGAGTTCAATGCACTAAATCTTCAGCCTTGGATGAAGAAGATTTTGGACATCAAGCACTCTTTTGCCTGGCTACAATGTTTTCATGTGCATAGACAGTTCAATGCTTTGGCAGATTCGCTGTCAAAATCTGCTCTCGGTTGTCCAGTTGGTTGGTTGTTTTATGAAGAAATCATTGAGGATTCAGCTGTCTGCTCTAGATCCTTCTTTATCTTTTGATCTTACAGCTTGGGTTTTCTTCATAGCACCTGGATAAGAAGTTTTAGCTCTGTTTTTTGGAGCTTCTAGTTTTTGGGATATCAATATTACTTCTGAAAATCATATGTTTTTTTTGACACGGGATATTCATTTTGGTTAGTAGCACAATATCAGAGATGTAATATTTTTTGAAAAAGCTGACATGTCATATCACTGTTAAAGTCATCCTTTGTATTGTAAAGTCTCTTTTGATTCTCAATGATATTTTTTTCTGTGGAAAAAAAAAAAATCCCATGATTGCCAAAGATGAAGGGCATGAATTGACTTACTCTGTATAAAAATATAAGACGCCAAGTCCATTCACCAGCAAGTCGCTGGCCAGCAACCCGACCATTAATAAGAAAAGAATTCCTCGGCAAACCAGCAGCCCTAGCGGACTAATTGTCTTCCAACAGGACCTCCAAAGCTCGTCATCGTATACTCTCCCGCCTCTTTTCCGGTGCTCTTCGTCTACGGGATTCCGCAACCTCTCCCATTTAAACAACACAGAAAAGGCTGCAACAATGGACACAAAGACTATAAATTCGCACACCAGAGATGGCCACTGGACCCAATATTTCAAACTGGAGGCCCTTCCTGTAGATCTTAACTCGGAAGGAATCATCCTGGATCACCCTGAATAGTTCAAATAATGAATCACTTTGCATCAAACCCTGCAAAATCTTATTCGTTTATCGACTCCACGAAGCTTCAGTTTGAAATGCATAACAGTAAAGCTTGACGAAGCATAAAATTCATCAAAGACGCAGGACTTAGCCTTAGATTATAGTGTATTTCGATTGATTTTCACCTCAAAAGAAGAAAGCCAAGGGAAATAGGCGGATCAGTGTATATTTTGAGTCACAGTGAGTGTCTACTTCCCTGAAGATTTTCTGAGCCGGGTTTCCTCGAAATTGCGCCGTTTTTAGCACAAATTTTCGCTAAGTCGTTTGTTATTTTTTTCTGGCTGCGATAAATTATAAATTGCTATCCGTAAATCATGAAATTGAGGATCGAAGCACCTGTGTGGTTGAGATGCCAGGAAGGAACTCAGCTCCGAATGGGCATCCGATCCGCAAATGAATTTCATTTCGGTGTCAAAGTCTTCAACTACTCTACCACCACCAGCGTAGTTTAGTTTTCAATCATGAGCTCATATTCAACACCAAGAATTTTCAATTATATTTTCATCGTTATAAATTCATTTTAAAATTAAATTTATTAAACATAGAGATGAGTCAAATTTGGAGTGTAATTTTTTATTATTTAATTTCATATCATATTATTAGTATTTATATTTACAATATCTATGTGATTTTGATCATTTTTAATTATATTATATGACTATAAATTCATTTTAAATATGAAATTATTAAATATAAAGATGAGTCAAATTTATTAAGTATAATTTTTATTATTATTTATTTAATTTGATATTATATATTAATATTTATATGTGATAAATATTTAAAATTATTAAATATAAAGATGAGTCAAATTTATTAAGTATAATTTTTATTATTATTTATTTAATTTGATATTATATATTAATATTTATATGTGATAATATTTATGTTATATTAAATATAAAACACTTTGCTGCATTTAATGTAATAAACCACTTAAAAAAAAATTTAACAATATATAATTTATATTAAATTATAAATCACTTAAATTTTAATTGAACAATATCTAATTTATATTAAATTATAAATCACTTTGTTACACTTAACGTAATCAACAACTCCAACGTCCCAATTGAACAATCTATTACGGTGTATCATGTCACCCACGAGAAAGGTATTTTGTCCAATCAACTATGAGGCAACAACCAATCAATATGACGTTGTTCTTATCAATGAGAGACGGAGCAATATCAACTACATAATAGGGTAGGGTATATATTCAACGTCGTAGTAGGGTATATACATCTCTTTAAATTTAAGTAATATGGTATATACATGCTTTTAAATTTAAATGGTCTAGTAAGTAATATGGTACATACTTGTTTTTGGAGTCTATAGTAAGTAATATGGTACATACTTGTTTTTGGAGTCTATTGATACATAAATAAATAAAGGTTGTATGGCAACGCACTTGAGTTAGTTGGGAAATACATGTTAAACAATGAAACTTAATATAACTAAATGCACAAGTATTTTTTGTCAAAAGATAATAATTGAGGATTGTTTGTTATTCAAAATGTATAATCAACCATAAGCTTAATGGAAATATAAATATAATAATAAATAATACACTAGATAATAAATATAATAATGCATAATAATAAATACATAGTACAACTTTTTATATTTAGATGTGGTGATTCGTGAAATTCATTGATTATGTAATTAATTCTACATATTGAAAGACGTGCAATAACACTTCAATTCTATCAACCAATTAGAAATGAGAAACACAAATATTTTTATTATATCCAAAAATATATATTTGTTTTCCTATGTTAAACATTACATTGCATACACAAATTTATGGTAAAAGACAAATTAATGTCACAACAATGTCACATCAAAAGCAAACTCGTTGCTATAGTCTCATGGCAGGGACTAATAAATAACGCATATTAATTTAATAAAAATTATATTATTAGTATTATTAATTATATAATATAAAAAAATTATAATCACTTAATAAATAAGAGGTGGTAGGTGTGGGGATTTTTTATGATCTTGGAGGACATGAAGAATTATTTTATGTTTAAAGTCTTGGGATATGATAGAGGCTTATTGTAACGTTCATGTCTTGGAGCAAGCATTGGGCACTATTACATGATTGTGTCGACGAGACAAATGAGTGCGCGACGGATGTAGACCAGGGAGTTGCATGACTATCGACACCATCCTTAGCTGGCTTCGGCAGTATGGAGATGTGCATGCACGACATATGGAGAGAAGGACCACTAGGCGAGACAAAGTGCACCGGACAGAGTTTCAACCAAGAGAGTTGGCAGTGACCACGGGGCAAGACGAAGTGTGTCAAACAAAGGTTGTGACTAAGATTGTGAATGAGTTATAAAGGATACAACCAAAGAGCGACCAAGGAAGTTGGGTGGTTGGATGGTTATAACAGACATCCACCTTTTTCCCTTCATCGGGGGAATGGTTGCAATAGATGGACCAAGTCGGTTGGTTTGGGTCCACTTAGACATGAGACGACATGTGAGCAGCCTTGAGTTGTGGAGTCGGTTAGGGGCTCGGCGAGTATAAAAGAAGGCATGGGAAAAGCATGCAAATGATCTAAGCATGTCCATCCAAGCGGAGTTAGAGTTGAGGAAGGACGACTATGTGGTTGAAGAGTTGTTGCGGAAACTAAGGAACACTGAGACCTACAGGAGGCGGGATCATGGGGTGCTTCAAGCGTAGGGAACAAGGAGACTTTCAGGTGGTTGTACCCTAGGTATATGTTGTAAGAGGAGTTGTGGCGGTCGTCGAGCTCCCTCCTTTTGTACTCTGTGACATTCTTCTTAATAAAACATTGAGGCACCTAACTTGGGTGTCGGGCATACTTGTGTTGTTGTGTTTCTTACTTGTGATATTCATGGGTTTTAAGCTTTTTGGCTAAGTATAGAAAACACTTGTGGCATAGTTGTCAAGGTTTGTGGTAGGCTTAACATTTGTAGTCTAAAGCGGAGATATGGGCAGCCTCTAGACGAGGAGGTGTAGTCTACTTGCTTGCAGCTACAAGAAGGCCAAGCCCCTACGACGACCGCAAGGTAGTTCCACATGATTACGAAGGTGTCGGGTCAAAACAACTCAGGTGAGGGTGAAAACCTTGGGGTTGTGACAGTTGATATCATAGCAAAGTTGGTATCAAAGCAAGAATGAAGGTTCATAGTGAAGCTCTTCACCAATTTTCCAATGGAAAAGTTGGTATCAGAGAATATTAGAGCAAACTTGGTGAAGTATGGAGTCTCTCTTCACCTCGGCTTGGGTTAGGATTATTGGAGCAAATCATATAGTTAAAAGAGGAAGAATCTGAGAAGGAAGACAAGAACAAAGTCGACAAATCAGATAAGCCTAAAGGTTCGTAATCAAAGTTTACTCACATAGATTAAGAAGTTAAAGAGTGATAAGAAATTGCTACATAACAAGTTAGAGTAACTTATCAACAAAGCATCATTGGTTGATAAAGAGACAATGAATGAACCTATGGAACTAGAGAAGTCTTCAGATGTAGGCATTCCAATTGTGGATAAAGGAATTAATATAGACCCAGACAACCTTACAACTCAAAAGCATGCAAATCCAACTGATGTAAAGAGGTCTTCAAAAGTCGAAATAGAAACAAGCTAGGGGTATGAAGAAGACTCAATTCCAAAATTTAATCAAGAAAAAGATGCAAGTATAAGAAGTAAAGATCAAGTTGCAAGGATGTCGTATCGACATCATAATCACAAAAGTCAATACTTCAACCAATCAAAGTATCAAAAGAAATAAATGACCGATATTCCGAAGAATATTACTTCCAGTACAAGTGGTGCTCAAAGTAGAAGTTATCATGAGAGTAGAAATACATCATGTTTTTTCCAAGAACCCTATAAACACACAGTTCCACAAAAGATCGAATCAGGGTGGGCAGACTCCTTTACAATTCGACAATTTTGCTCAGTGCTTAGAAGATCCTATCGTCTCATATCCTCAACGATCACTAACTCAAGAATGAAGAATCATGAGACAATATTAGAAGCTAGAGCAAGAGATAAGTCTTCCATAAGTATGCTTTGAGGACAAAGCATTTTTAAGGGGAAGGAAATGTAACATACAATATATATATATAAAGGGCAAGAGACATACATTTTCACCTCATGGCCATTCAATTCCTATATGTATACCACCACGAGGGTCATTGTAATCATTTTATCTCATTATTCATAAACTTAGTAAAGACTATCCTACATGGATTTCTGTTATTTGTCCTTTTTACACTGGATGTTTTCTTAGCGGACAAACCTTGTTAGTCACAAGTTTGCAGCCCGGGGCGCAAAGGCAGCCGCAACACCTAAAGATGCAAAATATTGTCGCGACCATCACCGCAACAGATAAATTGTTCGACTTCAATACCAATTATGGATGAAGTCAAGCGGTGAATGAGGGTGCTGCAATGAAGAAGCAATCAAACAAGTTCAAGAAGAAAGGAAAAGGGAAGACATATGCAAAGTATGGCGAGGACAAGACAAGGCAATTAGATGCGCCCAAAGAAAAGACTAAAGGTAAGTGGGTTTCATGTTGGATTTGTGCTAAAGACCATTATGCTAGGAATTTTCCATTGAAGCAGCAACAAAAGTTGAATGTTGCGGAGTAGCAACCAAAACAGCCTTCAATGGGTGCCTTGCAAGTCTCAAATGTAGTTGTGGAAGAGGAAAACCAAGATCAAGACTTCACAAGACTCAACTATGTTTAGGCAAAGTTGAATTGTGAGAGAGCACTTGCAAAGATCAACAGCGATGCCAAACACAATTTCATGAAGGAAGAAGTTGCCCCAAGGCTTGGATTGCAGCTTGAGCAAGCCAAATCCTCCTTCAAGGCAATGAAACCAAGGAAGTTGGGTGGTTGGACAGTTTCCCAAGTTAAGGGATGTGCGTCCACCTTTTTCCCTTCTTCAGGGGAATGATTGTAATGGATGGACCAAGTTGGTTGGTTTAGGTCCACTTAGACATGGGATGACATGTGAGCGGCCTTGAGTTGCAGAGTTGGTTAGGGGCTCGGCAAGTATAAAAGAAGGCATAAGAAAAACATGCAAATTATCCAAGTGGAGTTACAGCTAAGGAAGTTCACCTCTACGGTTGAAGAGATTTTGTGGCAGCTAATGAAGACTAAGAATTGTAGGAGGCGGGCTTCTGGGGTGCTTTAGGAGTAGGCAACAAGGATACTTTTGGGTGGTTGTGCCCTAAGTATCTATTGTAGAAGGAGCCGCAGTAGACACTGAACCCCCTCCTTTTGTACACTATGATGTTCTTCTTAATAAAATGTTGAGGCAACTAACTTAGGTGTTGGGCATACTTCTGTTGTTGTGTTTCTTACTAGTGATATTCATGGGTTTTATGCTTTTTGGCTAAGTATAGAAAACACTTGTGGCATAGTTGTTAATGTCTGTGGTAGGCTTAACATTTGTAGGATAGAGTGAAGACATGGGCAACCTTTAGACAAGGAGGCATAGTCTGCTTTCTTGTAGTTGCAGGTGGGCCAAGCCCCTGCAACGACTATAAGGTAGTGTTATAAGGTAGTGTTGCATGATCACCAAGGCACCAAGTCGGAATTACTCGGGTAAGATGAAAACCTTGGGGTTGTGACACCTATGCACTTTTGCAAAGACTGAGACTTGCATCAGATCATCATATAATTGTTATCATTGTGGTAGGAGATTCTACGATCCTTATTTTTTTAATGTGCAAAACTTTATGGCCTACCAATCACAAAATAGCATCAATTTTGATCTATATATAACAAGTCAAGTTTTGAGAGAGCACAACTCATAATTTGATACATTGGTGAATCATGCCACAAGGTTAAAACTTGGTGTTCTAAGGATTAATGGCACATTATCTTATCAAGCCATACCTTAGGAACTCAATTCATCTATCAAAAACTACCACCCATTTTATCAAGACACATGTTGCTCACATGGAACCTATATTTTCCAAGCCCTGCCATAAACGTGACGAGACTTGTATTTTCCTTGCACATGTTCAATCTATTGAGAAATTGTGGTTTTGAATCTTGGTGAATGTGGGATAATGGCGAATTTCTATGGGGAGTTCAAGAGGGATCGTCGAATTATTTTCCTCCTCGTTGTGAGGCATTGGGATCGCTTTGCAACTCCTTTGTGGTGAGGCATTGTATTCAGGTTGGTGAACCTAATATCCTTCACTAGTTTGTTGCCTGACTATTGGTTCAAGTTCATGCAGGTTCTATGTGTATGGTTCTCGGTCTATTCTAGCATTGAGTTTCTCTGGGGTTATGTGTTTTCCTCTCTTTGGCATACTCAAACTCTATTAGAAGACTCAATTCTTGGTTTTTTTATTTCTAGTAGGTGGATTGGGCACAGTGGTCTTTGGTCTTGTCATCCCATGTTGTTTTTTGTTCTCCCAGAGGACATTTCGAGTATTCAATTACCTCTATGCCCCTTTAGTTAGTATTAGGTCATCAATTCTTAGAACCTATTCGATTTAAGTGTTGAAACTATGGATTTTTGAAGAAATTAAAAGGATTTTGCAAACCCGTGAGGAAATGATACAAGGCAATAGGTCCACCATTTCCATGTTACAACTAAGGTATAGGATAATGAACAATCAGTTGTCTCCCAAGTTGCTTCTATTATGGGGATTTTAACCCAATTAAAGCAACAGGTTGTTAATATTGAGACAAAATGCGCCATGTTAAGGAATTTAGTCGTCCAACTAGCAAGAATGTTAATTTAGGGGCCTCAAATCAAATGGTATTAGTCAATTTTGAGCAAGGAGACCTCATATAGGAAGACATGGTACAACAACTTTTTGAATCCATGGAGATAATTGAACATGAACTAGGGCTACTTGACAAGGGACGAAGGAAGCTACCAACTATAACATCTTATGAATAGTCTACATTCTTTAGAGTTTTCAATATATTAGGCAGTTTTCATAGAAGCCACAATAGTAGTAGATATTTGGAAATTGTGTTAGTAGACATTTGTAAGCTACGTATTTTGATTTGGATTTTCCATGCTTGTTGAATTTTGGAGGGTTCAAGTTGGATGTACTAGTGTTGTTTAGCTCTAATAGAACCTTTTTTTATTCACAAAAAATTCCCCCATTTTTTTTTGTTTTTTTAAATAACTTTTTTTTGTAAGTAAGTAATTTCTATTCAATTATGAACAAGATGTGCATAGATGCATGTTATCCCTAATAATCTAGATAGCATAAGGTTTTTCCAATCAAACCCAAAAAACCCATAATTGTTTGCCTACCCAAAGAGGGAAACCAGGGTTGAATCAAAATAGTAACCAGTCATAATTGTGACTAACCAAGAGTATAAAAAGATGATAAACAGGTAAACTAGATATCTAGACTCTCTAAACTTAAACTTATGAAACAAAAAAGACTCATATAGAGTCAAACTAAGAAAATCCAGATCATTGTCAATCATGAAAATGAGGCACCTGAAAGGTAGGTGCAAAGGTGTTGGTGTTGAGTCTCACGCCCAATGAATCCCCCACCTGCTGAAAACCATCCTTGGATACTTGGAACAGACTCCCATTTTGTTTCACTAACTAGGATACCATTGTAATGAGCAGTCAGTTATGGTCCTCCAAGGCTTCCAATCGTTGCTTAAATTGATTGTAGTCTTGGTTCTTTGGGAGCATTCCATGAGCGACCGTGGTCTTTGTATGCCAATACAATTTCGAAGTTTTGTAGAATTTGGATTCCCTGGTTTTGGTACAACCCATATTTGGAATTATGTCCTCCACCTGAGCATCAACCTCCTCATCATTTTGGGTGGCCCAAATTATCTTGACATCTTCCTCCAGTGATCCAGGCTCTTTTCATCGAGTGACTTATAAAGAATTGCATTAAATGAGCATAAATTAAAGTGCACCATTAAAGAAGGAAAAACTCAAAAATGAAGAGACATAAGCATCAGATTTGAACACAAAAACTTGATAACGGAATTCGTCTCTGGTGGACTACGTCTTCTGGTCCTACTCTCAAATGGGTAGGCACTTTCATTAACTCAACAAAAGTATTTGGAAAAATACATAAGCATACCTCATTCTGAAATCAAGATGCAGAAATAATGTTCAGATCAAAAAACAGACAACACCACTGAATTCGTGGCATTGAATTACCCAAAAATTATTGTCTCCACGCCTCGATCCGACTCTGGCACTCCCAGGCCCGAGAAGAAATTTGTCTTGGTTTTTGTGCCCTCTGCAACCTGTAATAATGATTTTACTTGCATCATTTTATGTGCCCAAATGGTCTTATGGTACACGCGCCTCCTCCTCGGTGGTTGGATGGATGCAACATTTAATAAATGTTTTGGGCATTGGCTACAATGTAATGGCCTGCGACCTGTTAGTTAGGGTGGATTTTTTAAGGCGCAAGTGTAGGAGGAGGTCCCGGGGTCAAACCCCACAGCCTCCCCTTTTAGGCTTTGTATTGTTACATTGTATATATATATATATATATAACATGATCGTTCTGCCAGTTTAGCATGTCGCTAGAACCATATCCAAACGATGTAACCGTGGCTAGTTTTGGAGTGGTCCGCCATATTTGGAGGACCTGCCAAACTAATTTTTTGGCGTGGTAGCCTCTGATTGGACCATGTGGCGGCCCCTCACTGGTCAACATTTCCACATGCCAAGTCAGCATGCCACATCAGCATACAGACTTCCACGTGGCACGATCCGATTGGTCCACAGATCGATCCAAAAATGCCAAAACTAGGTTACACGTGGAAACCTCTGGTGTTGCCACATCACCATTATGACGTCAGCATGCCATGTGTCACCTTCCTGCTCCTTCCATGTGTGTCGTACGGATACTAACGTCATCCGTACGGATGTTGACGTCAGTAGTATGGATGTTGACTCATCCCCTGCTGACTGGGCTAGGTTGACCAAACTTTGACCACGAATATCTTTCATTTTGTAACTCCGTTTGACGAGTCATTTGCACTATTAGAAAGATTGTGACGCGCTCTTTGAAATCATGTCATTTCAACTGAGTTTTGGGAACTTTGAATTTTTTTCCCTTTCTCTGTCTGTTGAAGCCCTTCTGAACGTCCTAAGTTGCCTCTGTGAGTTCTGAGTCGTTCTTAGCCTTCTCTGGATCCTTTTTGGATCACGCCTTCCCACCGAGAGCTTTTTGGACCACCAAAACTTTCATCAATCAATAGGTAAGTGAGGGAAGAGTCCCCTCACTTTTTCCTTCTCTATCCACTTTGCCTTTCTTGGATGTGTGCCTTTTAAGCCTACTCGAAGATAATCAACATCACCCTTGCGTGAAGTCCTCGTCCTCCTATCCATGATGATATCTTCATGTAACTCATCCAAGTACTCAGGTGCAAAATCATCAACTAAAGGTATTGAAACTTCCTCATCTTGATCCTTGATCATGGGAGGCTAAAAAAGTTTCAAGTTCTCAACGTTCACAACCAAGTAACTCTACATGTAAGGTGGAAAATCCAAACGAAAAGCATTGGTTCCAATTTTCTCCAAGATAGTGAAGGGTCCATAACGAATGGGCTTGAGTTTATTTCCTTCACCCTTCAATCTCTCCTTGTTGATGTGAAGCCATAATTGGTCTCCAACCTGGAACTGATGATCAACCCTATGCTTTTCATGTTGAGTTTTATATTGTGCTTGACTTTTCTCCAACTGTTCCCTGGCTGCGTGGTGTATCTGCTGGATCCTCTGGATGAACTTGTGGGCTCTGTCCTCTATTTGTTCTTCAGTCACATCGACATATCTCCCATACATCAAGTCCAAAGGAACCTTTGGTAGGTACCCAAAACATGTCTCAAAAGGTGAACTCTGAGTGGATGAATGTAAAGTTCGGTTGTAAGCATGTTGTACATAGGGTATCTATTCATCCCACAACTTGGGATGCTTGTTGTAGTAGTCTCAAAGCAAAAGTACCAATGTTCAATTTACCACCTCTGTCCGTCCATCGGTCTATGGATGGAAAGCAGTGTTCCTCTTCAATTTGGTGTCCATCATCCTCCACAAGCTAGTCCAAAAGTTCTGAAGAAATCGAGTATCTTGATCCGAGACAATGGATGTGGGTAATCCAAAGTGAACCCAAACATACTGAAAGAAGAGATTAGCAGTTTGCTCAGCAGTGATCTAATTTTTACATGGCATCAATATACACATATTACTGAACCTATCCACTACAACATACAAATAGTCATGACCCCCTTTGGTCATTGGTAAACCCCCTACAAAATCCATGGAGATACTTTCCCATGGATGTGATGGAACAAGAAGTGGTGAGTATAGCCCCAATTTTCTATTATTGGGCTTACAAGTAGAACACATCACACACCCCTTTACATATTTAGTTACAATTGCTTTCATTTGAGGCTAGTAACAAAACGAGTACAAATGAGCCATAGTTTTTCCTACCCCAAAATGCCCAGACACAAGAGAAATGTGAGCTTCTCGTATTACATGGACTCATTCACTTGTAGGAACACATATCTTTCCAAGATGGTAGAGTAGTTTTCCCCACAGAAAATAGTTCTCTACCTGTGCACCAAGGGTTAGCTTCTCATATACTTCTTTAAAATCATCATCGATGGCATATTGTTCTACATAGCTATCATGAGATAAAGAAGTATTCTTCAAAATAATAGAAGCAACAATAGGAGGTCTAGAAACCATATCGGCTACCTTGTTACTTGTACCCTTTTTTTAGTTGATTACCAAATGAAATTGTCGTATAAAACCCATCCATATGTAGTGTCGAGATTGTTGCAATTTCGTCTGTGCTTGGAGATACTGTAAGGGGTGATGATCTGTATGTATGATTGCTTCCTTCCCTAACAAGTAGTTCTTCCATTTCTTTATGCTCTGGACTAATGCATATTGTCAGCGATAAAAAATAACTTGCTAATGATTTCCAAATCACATGATAAGAGGAGCATTAGGTAGAAAAGTTATTTCTAATTTTAAGGTTTAAAGGCTTTGAGACAAGCTCTTAAAACTATATCATTCCAACACATAAATCAAATTGCATTTCAAAATAGACCAAAAACTGATTTTTAGCTTTCGGTGGCTAAGTGGTAAAATTACAGGGTTGTGAGCCGTCGAAAGTCAGGGCTTTCGGTGGCTAAATCAGATTTTCAACGGCAAATGAGCCACCGAAAGTGCAGAAGAGTCTGTTTTTATTGTGTTGAGTCATCATTTTCAAATGATGATTCTGAGCGACTGGAGAATCATTTTGAGAAATGGGTGGAGGGTTTTGTTACTAACACGTCAAAGAACAATAACCTATCTCATTTTTCCTACAGGTGTCATAGATTGGGAGAATCGAATTCATCTCTGAGCCCTAATTTTCAGATCTCAGAATTTCCCTGTTTGACACATGTTTTTGAAATGCAGATCCCGGGCAAATGAAAATGAATCTCAAAGAACTGAGAGAGGTTTTTGCTCACAACAAACCAATATAAAAAAGCCTCTTCCATTTTGTACACATCTATTGTAGTTTAATAATTACAAGTGGCATTTTGAAGCCTAGTTTTCAGAATTTCGCCTCCTGAAAAGCAGGAAATCAGTTAAAACGTGTCATTCTTTGTTTGTAACTGTTTCTATTTTGGGAAAGGGGTTGGAGTTCGAATTGGTGAGTTGGAAAGGATATATGGTGCTATATATTTCATGTTATAAGAGTAGAGAGGGGTTCATATGGTTGAGCAAGGCTCCCGAATACAATAATATTTTGATGAAGTTACCGTGAACTGGTTATGTACTAGATTCAAGACATTTTGGTTAATAGAAATCAACTTCTCTTTCAACTTATTTGCTTTTGATGCTAAATGTTCATGCTTTGAATGATTCACATGGATGGTTGTGGTGATATTATGATGGATGTTTGATCGTTATATTATTATGATGTTTATTTAGCTTCCTTAGTTTCTGAACTCAAGAAGATCTTGTGTTAAGAATCTTTCTTCCTTCGGCTTTCTGTAGACCTGATGTTTACAGTAGCCCCTACATTACTCTCATTGAAGTCTTCCCTCTATTCACACTCACTCCCAATTATTGATTGAAGTTAGCCAAGACCTTGATTGTTGGTGCATGCTAGCCCTGTTTTCTGAGTTAGAACGTTATTATTTTGAGTCTTGTCCATTTGACCTTTTAAAAAACTCATTTACATTTACAAAACTTTTGATGTTACCAAGCTCACCTGATTACAGTCTAGGGTGACTTTTGGAGTGATAACATAAATGGCATCATTGCCGGGGACAAATTTGAGCAGATCGAAGAGTTCCCTGGGAAGAACGACATAGATCCAACTCTTGATGGTAGACAAGAAAGGGATACAAAAAATTGACGGTAATCATCTACCCGACGACTCCATGAAGATGAACCTGTTGGAAGACTCCACTATGGGAACAAGCTTGGACAGAAATGGAAGGCAGAGGCAAGTTCAGGTATCAAGTTCTGAATTTATTTATGGAACTTGTGCTCTTTATCTATCATTCTTTCTTGAATTTCCCTGCACACATTAGGAGAATCATAATCTGCTTTGTATACTCTAAAGACCACCAGCCTGTTCTTGCATATTCCTTTTTCAAACAAGGAGATTTACCCCCTTCCCATGTCATTGATGTTAAGGATATCCATCCACTTCAAACACTTGAAGAAGATGAGGTTCATAAACACTTTTTTAATCAGTCTAAACCTTACGATTCTCTCCCTTCTCCAGATTTCAAAGTCGATTTATTACCTTCTACCATTCCCTCTGTTGTTAATAACCAGCCTGTTGAAATTCAACATGCACCAAATGATTATTGTCCTTTTGCAAATAATAAAACTGATTCAGCTCAGGCTGCCAACTCCTCTGACCTTTACCAACAACCTTCTAGTGTTCAACAGCTCACTGGCTTCCAGTTTAAGGTTAGGGGAAAGATGTTTGGACCTCTAAAGCTATCATCCTTTCTTCATCCTTACCCTCCCAGATTTGTAGACTACCTACCAACTTTTTCTGGAAAAGATAACACTACAAGAGAAGAGCATCTGTCAGCCTTTCAAGACTTCATCGGTAATCTCGAAATCTTGCATGAAGATATTGTCATGAGGCTTTTCTCTAAATCTTTGATTGAAGATGTTGCCTTGTGGTTCAAGAATATGGAAGTTGCTTCCATTGGTTCATGAGATGAACTATATGACAGATTTTTAAAGTGTTGGGGTGAGAACAAGTCATTGGATCAGTTCCTACATGAATTCACTACTTTGAGAAGGGGAAAAAGTGAAGTTCTATCTGTTTTTAATCGAAGGTTTTACTGCTTGTATTGCACCCTGCCCCTGGAAATTAAACCTTCCGAGACTGCTGCCATGGTGTATTACATAATGTCTCAATATTCTGACCTTGTTTTGTATCTCAGGGAAAGAAAATCTACATCTTTATCACAGTTATTCATAGATGCTGAGGAAGTGGAGGAAAACCTCCAAGTTTGTGGCAGGATTCTAAGTCAACATCATGTCAACTCTGAACATGAGGCAGATTTTATTTACTATCCCTATGAAGAAAAGACAGTGGATGATTTGGTCCTCGAAGCATGTATCTTTGACAACCTTTCCTCTGAGGAAGTCACTGTCTCAAACATTAACCAAGAGCAGCTTGTTATTGACAAACACTTTGGTAATGAATACTTTGTTGTTAGAGAGCATCCTGAAACAAGACATTTTGAATATCAAGAGTCAAAGGTTTGTTATGCACAACCTATTTTTGATGGAAATAACAGTAATGGTGATGAACAAATTTTTTCTATGATTTGTTTGGAACCTCTTAGCACTATTCCTGTATATGATGATTATGATCATGATCCTTGTAAATGCTATGGAGGTGTTGAAAGGGATTTTCATATAAATTTAATCTCTTATCCATCACCAACCAATGAACAACCCTGTCTTAATAAAAACCAGGTGTATAAGTAGCAGACTATCCCCACAGTATATGCTGAGATGATCAACCATCAACCAATAGGTGGTTCTGGAGTTACGAAGCAGATATTCAACCCACAAATGTCTGTGTCTGTCATTCAATCAAGTGTGCCTGTAGAAGACATCACACAAACTGTTAGCAACTTTGAAACAGTGAAGGTAACCTTTCATAAATTAATCAGACATTGCTTTCAGTTTCATGACCCTATCAATGAGTACATAGAGTTACACTTTTCAAATGATTTGGAGCATGCATAATTGATCTTTTTATCAGCATGTCCGGGTGAGTATGGTTTCTTGGATGATTTTTTATCACTATTGTTACATTTCAAATATCAATTGTTGATCAATGACAGAGGCGAGGTTTCTTCAATTTTAAAATTGCTTGAATGGATGTTATGGAAGGAAGCATTTACCTAACAAATTGCAAAGCTGGTTAGAGTAGAGTAGGGTAGGAAATAAGCTCGTTGCCCGAGCATTTCTTTTCTTCTAGTTTGTAGGAGAAATATCAATCAGCTTGTGTGAATAAAGGTCGGTTTTGAAGGTATACATAGATCAGCTGCACAAGTCTTGAGAGTTTTCAGAGATTGGTTTTACAGGCTAGATGACTCCATAGCCCAATGGAAAGGCCACTGAAACTGCTAGGTTCTTGGAGCCTCGTAGGGAGGTCTCCATCCCAGTTGGAGCCAGATGTTAGTGATAAAAAAATAACTTGCTAATGATTTCCAAATCACATGATAAGAGGAGCATTAGGTAGAAAAGTTATTTCTAATCTTAAGGTTTAAAGGCTTTGAGACAAGCTCTTAAAACTATATCATTCCAACACATAAATCAAATTGCATTTCAAAATAGACCAAAAATTGATTTTTAGCTTTTGGAGGCTAAGTGGTAAAATTACAGGATTGTGAGCCGCCGAAAGTCAGGGCTTTCGGCGGCTAAATTAGATTTTCAAGGGCAAATGAGTCGCCAAAAGTGCAGAAGAGACTGTTTTTACTGTGTCGAGTCATCGTTTTCAAATGATGATTCTGAGTGACTTGAGAATCATTTTGAGAAACAGGTGGAGGATTTTGTTACTAACACGTCAAAGAACAATAACCTCTCTCAATTTTCCTACAGGTGTCATAGATTTGGAGAATTGAATTCATCTCTGAGCCTTAATTTTCGGATCTCAGAATTTCTCTGTTTGACACATGTTTTTGAAATGCAGATCCCGGACAAATGAAAACGAATCTCAAAGAACTGAGAGAGGTTTTTTCTCACAACAAACCAATCTACAAAATCCTCTTTCAGTTTGTACACAACTATTGCAGTTTGAGAATTATAAGTGGCATTTTGAAGCCTAGTTTTCAGAATTTCGCCTCCTGAAAAGCAGGAAATCAGTTAAAACATGTCATTCTTTGTTTGTAACTATTTCTATTTTGGGAAAGGGGTTGGAGTTTTAATTGGTGAGCTGGAAAGGATCTATGGTGCTATATATTTCATGGTACAAGAGTAGAGAGGGGTTTAGATGGTTGAGCAAGGATCCCTAATACTGTAATATTTTGATGAAGTTACCGTGAACTAGTTATGTACTAGATTCAAGACATTTTGGTTAATAGAAATCAACTTCTCTTTCAACTTATTTGCTTCTGATGCTAAATGTTCATGCTTTGAATGATTCACATGGATGGTTGTGGTGATATTATGATGGATGTTTGATCGTTATATTATTATGATGTTTATTTAGCTTCCTTAGTTTCTGAACTCAAGAAGATATCGTGTTAAGAATATTTCTTCCTTAGGCTTTATGTAGACCTGATGTTTACAACAGCCCCTACATTACTCTCATTGAAGTCTTCCCTCTATTCACACTCACTCCCAATTACTGATTGAAGTTAGCCAAGACCTTGATTGTTGGTGCATGCTAGCACTGTTTTCTGAGTTAGAACATTATTATTTTGAGTCTTGTCCATTTGACCTTTTAAAAAACTCATTTACATTTACAAAACTTTTGATGTTACCAAGCTCACCCAATTACAGTCTAGGGTGACTTTTGGAGTGATAACACATACAACTCTTTATCATATGTAGGATAGTTAACAACATCTTGGTTAAAAGTTTCAAAGTGGTAACAGATAGGCTTACATTGCATCAATATTGCACCCATGGCGTATCCGCTGGCATATGTCTTGATCTCAAAAGGATGTTGAAGATTCGACAGTGCTAATACTGGTGCGGTACTGATATTCTCCTTCAAAGTGTTGAAAGATTTTTGTTGCTTTCCTTCCCATTGAAAAGCGTTCTTCACATTAGTTAAGGCATGCAAAGGAGTTGTTATAAAGGAGAAGCTGGAAATGAACCTCCTCCAATACTGGACTGCACCTAAGAAGCTTCGGACTTCGGTTACACTTTTTGGCTCATGTCAATTTACAATTACTTCAATTTTGGAAGGATCAATTTTTAATTGTCCTTCTCCTACAATATGACCTAAGTACACAAGTGCAATCTTGCCAAATTCACATTTAGACAATTTTACATACAACTTTTCCCTTTGCAAAGTATCCAATACTTGCTTTACATGCCTCACATGTTCATCCCAAGTCCCGGTAAAAATAAGAATGTCATCTAAATATACAATCACAAAGTCACCTTGGAAAGGCCTGAATACATCATTCATCACACGCATGAAAGTTGTCGAAGCATTACAAAGCCCAAACGGCATAACTGACCACTCAAACAATCCATGTTTGGTTTTAAAGACAATTTTCCATGCGTCCTTTTTTGCGACCCTGATTTGATGATATCCACTGTGAAAATCCAAATTAGTGAAATAAACAACATTCTTCAATTGATCAAGTAAATTGTCTATACGAGGAAGAGGGTATCGATTTTTCACTGTGATTTTATTTAAGGTTCGGTAATCGACACACATTCGCCATGTACCATCCTTCTTTAGCACCATAACGATCGGAGAACCACAAGGAGATGAACTGGGCCTGATGACCCCTTGATCCAATAAGCCTTGTACCTTCCTCTTGATCTCTGTCATCTCCACAAATGACATCCTGTGCATGCCCACATTAGGAAGAAGAGAATCCTGGTTAAGATGTATCTCATGTTGGATTTCCCTCTTAGGAGGTAATCCATTTGGTTCCTGAAAAATATCATCATACTTAGAAACAATATCAATTAATTTTTTTTCATGAGACGAATCACATCCTTGGAAAGCATCAGATGTCCCGACATCTTTCTCTCTTACGACCATGAGTACATATCTCTTATTAGTGTTTAGGAGTCTTTTCATTTGCCCTGCACACAAACTTCGTCAAGACTAGTGGGGTTAAATAAGAGCAAAGTATGACGAATATAATTGTGAAGTGCGCCAATATACTTCATTAAATTTTCATAAGAATCCAAAGGAATGTTCAATGCAAGAGCTTTCTTCCTAAATTCTTCTTTGAAACTTTGTACAGTTTGACCTTTACTTTTCCTTAAAGTTTGCCATTCCATCATTGCTTTATGTAAATATCCTAATGGAATTACAGAGTGCTTCCTTATGGCTGATTTAAATTCCAAACATGAGGAAAGAATATTACCAAAATTACTTGTGTTCTGAAGGTTTCTCTCCCACCATACAAGAAAGATGTCTTCCAATCGAAGAGAATCCAACTGCACTTTAACTTCCTATTCATCAATATGTTGGACACGACAATACCTTCAACATGTTAGATCCAATTATCTAGCTTTTAGGGATTAGCATTTGCACTTTAACTTCTTCTTCATCAATATGTTGGACACGACAATACACTTCAACATGTTAGATCCAATTATCTAGCTTTTCAGGATTAGCATCTCCATTAAACATAGGTAAAGAAAATTTTACATCAAGCTTTAATAATGGTTTCTTAAATGAGGCTTTATGGCTAGAATGATGAGAATGCTCAGAGGAAGAAGAACTAGAACTCGAAGGTGAAGATGGAGGCTCTGGAGGATCTCCTCTAGCCTCTTGGTTTACCGAAGCATCATCATCTGCATGTGATTCATTTTTCTACCCTTTCTTCTTCATCCTCTTCTCATAATCTCCCATACATTCGTTCGACCATTTATGACATGCAATAAAAGACCATGTGAAAGTTTTTCTCATGTTCATCAAGCTTGTCCTCTTCTGCCATTTTCTTCCTTCGGGATGCACGACCAACTTCAGGATTGAAAGTATTAAGAGTTCCTTCACCCTACTTATGCTTGGCCCCAGTAAGTATTCACACTCAACAATTCAAGTCAAAGATGATTGCTCTGATACCAACATGATCCGGTATCTTTTCATCGAGTGACTTATAAAGAATTGCATTAAATGAGCATAAATTAAAGTGCACCACTAAAGAAGGAAAAGATAAAAAATGAAGAGAAATAAGCATCATATATGAACACAAAAACTTGATAACGGAGTTCATCCCTGGTGGACTATGTCTCCGAGTCCTCTCAAATGGGTAGGCTCTTTCATTAACTTGACAAAAGAATTTGGCAAAATACATAAGTATACCTCATTCTAAAATCAAGCTGCAAAACTAATGCTCAGATCAGAAAACAAACATCACCATTGAATTCGTGGCGTCAAATTACCCAAAAATGATTGTCTCCACGCCTTGATCCGACTCTGGCACTCCGAGGCCCAAGAAGAAATTCGTCTCAGTTTTCGTGCCCTCTGCAACCTGCAATAATGATTGTACTTGCATCATTTTATATGCCCAAATGGTTGTACGGTACGCACGCCTCCTCCTTGATGGCTAGGCAGATGCAACATTTAATAAAATTTTGGGCATTGGTTACAATGTAATGGCCTATAGCCTGTTGGTTAGGGCGGATTTATTAAGGCGCAGGTGTGGGAGGAGGTCTCGGGGTCAAACCCCGCGGCCTCCACTTTTGCACTTTGTATTTTTACATTGTATATATATATATATATAACATGACCTTTCCTCCAATTTAGCATGTCTCTAGAACCATATCCAAACGATGTAACCGTGGCTAGGTTTGGCGTGGTCCGCTAGATTTGGCGGACCCGCCAAACCAATTTTTTTCCAAATTTTTGCTCACGGGCTGTCCTTGGGCATCTCTCGCCTGCCACGTGGTAGCCTCTGATTGGGCCACGTGGAGGCCCCTCACTGGTCCACATTTCCACCTTCCAATTCATCACACCACATTAGCATACAGACTGCCACGTGGCACGATCTGATTGGTCCACTGATCGATCCAAAAATGCCATAATTAGGTGACACGTGGCAGCCAATGGTGTTGCCACATCACCATGTCGATGTCAGCATGCCACGTGTAACCTTCCTTCTCTTTCCATGTGTGTTGTAGGGATATTGACGTCATCTGTACGAATGTTGACTCATCCCCTACTGACTGGGCTAGGTTGACCAAACTTTGACCGTGAATATCTTTCAATCCGTAACTTTGTTTGACGAGTCGTTTGTGTCGTTAGAAATCTTGTGACGTGCTCTTCACGATCATGCCATTTTCACCAAGTTTTTGGAAATTTGAATTTTTTCCCTTTCTCTATCCGCTGAAGCCATTCTGAGCGTCCTGAGTTGCCTCTGTGAGTTCTGAGTTGCTCTTAGACTTCTCTGGATCCTTTTTGGATCATCCAGTGCAGGAATGACAACTTGAACCTCACGAGGGACATAAACAATGTAAAACTCTGCCGCGTCCATAGTAACCAAGGTCGCACACTTTTGCTTGATCATGGTTTTCCATGGTCTGGTGGCACGCGAATCCATGGAAGCACTAAGTGGAAAGATGAGAGAAGGCTAGGGTGAACACAAGAAAAGACAAAAAATGGGTTAGATAAGAACCAAAGATCAAGAAAAATCCACCACCAAAGGTCGGAATGAGTTGAAGGGATCCTTTGGGCCGTGTTTAACCAACCAACAATCATCATAACCACAAGAGTGAAATGTACCAACGAACCGGATCCATTGACAATCATGACGACTTGCATAACTTTGAGTTGTCCTAAGATCCTTCCGAAGGTCATTTCCCAACTAATCTCGCACTGTGAAATGAATGTCCCAATATGTTGCATGTTTTCTCTCTCATGGGAGTAGGATATCAGATGGGATAGGGCCTTCTTCCATGACATCCACCCCACTCTCTTAAAGTACACTAGATGGCACTCGATGACCATCCCTCTCTCCAAGTGGCACTTGAACTGGGGGGTTGAAATTAGATAGAGATATAGAGTTAGCGGTTTGAGTGAGGGAAGAGTTTCTAACATCAATCCAAGCAAAGTCCAGAGGTGTTGATGGGTTGTTGATTCCCTCATTAACTATGAAATCAACTAATTTGTTGGCTTCTTGTAGGACATGGGAGGGAGTGAGAGGGGTGATGTGGGGAATGATCAAGAAAAGGATATTGAGAAGAGCTTCCAGGTGCCAGTTTTGGTAGACTTTGCTGGGGGGAGAGCCATTTTGGATTCTAGTAAGCAGGTGAATGATGAGACGCAAGTCGACCTCAACAACGAGTTTGAAAAAATGGTGATGGCGGGCTATTTGAAGACCATGAATCAACGCCTAGAGTTTTGTTTCATTGTTAGAGATTGAGCCCATGTAACCACATAATACTCTGAGGATTTTACCTTCTGCATCATGAAATATTCCTCCATAATTGGTCAGTTATGGATTTCCCTTCTACGCGCCATCAAAATTCAATTTGATGAAGCCTGACGGGGGGAGGGGACTAGTGGTATGGGTAGGAGGGGGGAATAGGACGAGGAATATAGGAGAGGGAAAGGGGGGAAGGTGTAGAGATCAACAAGGAGAGTATATTTGGGATTTAAAGTGGTTGATAGAGGTACCCGAGGCTTCCATAAAATCTTCAAGAACTCATTTAAAGGCCCTTGCTTCGTAGGATTATGGGATCCCCATTAAGATTGTGTCTTCAACAAACTAATTAGGAGAAAGAGGGGAGTCACAATTATGCAGATTTAATCCTTGGATCTTTTTAGAGCGAGTGATAGCTGCGGGACTCCTTCCCATCCCTTCTATCATAAGAAAGAAGATGAAAGGGGAGAGGGGGTCACCTAGTTTGATGCCTCTAGAGGGGAGAAATGGATTGGAGGGGTTTCCATTAATTAAGAGGGAGAAAAAAGTAGAGGAGATAAGATCCATGATCCAAGTAACCCATGAAATATGAAAGCTAAAGGCTAAGAGAACCTCCCTGATATATTGTCAACTTAGTTTGTCAAAGGCCTTGGACATGTCTAGTTTGATCAACATGGCTAGGGATTTGGTGGTTTTAAGAGAGTGTACAACCTCATGAGCAAGAATGATGTTGTCAAAGATATGATGACCTTCAACATACCCAGACTGTTCAGGGGCAATTAGGGTGGGCATGAGGGGTTTGAGACACAATGCTATAACTTTGGTGATGATTTTATAGATGACATTGCATAAAGATATAGGTCTAAATTTATTGGGATCATAAGATTTTTCCTCTTTGGGGATCAGGGCAAGGAAAGTTACATTGAGGTCAGGGAGAACACCCCAAAATCTTTGGGATTCAACCACAAGGGCCCAAACATCATGTTTAACCACATGCCAGTAGTTGTAGAATAAATCAAAGGTAAAACCATAAAGGTTGGGTGATTTTCCCAGGGCCATACTCATGACCACAGTTTCAACCTCATCAAGAGTGATAGGTCTCATGCGGTCTGCATTTTGTTCATCAATGATCAAGTGGGGAATGTGGTAGGTAATGGTTTGAATGGTTGTCTACAGATCAAGTTGGGGTTTAGTAATCAAAGTTTGAAAGAAATAGATTAATTCTTACTCAATTTTATAATGAGAGGTGAGTATATTACCTTGAGAAGAAGAATATGGGTGATACGGCTAGTATGCCTTCTTTGAACCATCGATATGTGGAAAATTTTGGTATTTTGTTCCCCATCCTTGAGCCATTGAACCATTGATTTTTGTCACCACAAAATTTCCTCTTGTTGTCTGCACTCTTCTATTTGAGAGGCGAGTTCCATTTCCTATTTAGAAAGGTCCTCCATTTGGCCATGAAGGATTATCTGTTGTTGGAGGTATGCCATTTTTGTTTCCAAATAGTTTTGAGCTTGAAAGATGTTGCCAAAGACTGATTTGTTCCAGAATTTTATATGTTGTTTAAGAGATTTAAGACATCGTTGAAAGCAATACATGAGGGAGCCATTTTCAACATTGGATTTATCCCACCACTTCCTAATATTGAGTCGCTAGATGAACTTCAAGGAAAATTCATCAAGGGTGGAAAGGGAACATCACTTGGGTGGAGTCGCCAAGCAAGCTAAGGGATAAAGGCTTTGGGATAGCTTGCCAAAGTGTCGTCAGGGTTTCGAAGAGGATTCAAAATCCTCCTCGGCAACGACGCCAAAATGTTATCTCACAAGTTGAAGGTTGGGAAAAGCCCGCACCAACCACCAAATGGCAATAACTTGAGGACACTATACCCAATGCCACCTTGATATAGGTCCCGCGCTTCAAGGGTGACTAGGTCACTCTAGGGAGGAGATCCCGGTGACCTCAGGGGGAATGGAGGGGGGAAACGAAGATGGAAAGAGTGAAGCCCCTAGAGGTCAATATTCTAGATGGAAATGGAAGGGTGAAATGAGTCTTAGGTTGTTTTGAGGTTGCCAAAGCCTTGGATGAATTTCCAAGAAGTTAGTACATGCCCGAGACACAAGGAAAACCACTATGCAGTATAATACGTTAGTAGGATAAACAAGATAAGCTCGTTGTCCCTTATTTGCAGCAATAGATGACAATATATATCAGCAATAAAACAAGTACTAAAGCTGCTAGAAAGATTGCTCAAAGTCAAATGAAATATGCTTGAAACAAAGTAGATAATCACTAGAGAATTCCATGATCTATAGCATGAGACTTTAGCAATAAATTATGACTGTCATAAAAGATGTATGCAGAAGTATTTTGCAGCCTTATTGTTGTAGTGAACTTGTTATGACAACAATGAAATCAGCCACTAAAAATTGCAAAGAAACCACTCAAAAATTGTATTAAAGCAAGTAGAATAAATTGGCAAATTCTTAGCAACTTTTGACAGTGAAAGCACAAGTTATGAGTGACTTTAGGTTAGGGTTTCTGTAGTGAAATTACCAACCTTATGGCTGTATAAAACCAAGACTTATTGCAGAAAATTTACCCAATCAAATCAACCCCTACTTAGCTCAATAAGTGCGCCTAGGTTAGTAGAAGGCTAGGGAAGATTTTTAGGCCTAGTCTAGGGTTAGTTTAGGAGATAATTAGGGTTATTAGGCTAGGGTTAGAGCAGCCCTAATGGTTGTAGGTTAGTTTTACTACAACAGAAAAAAAATGTGGTTTAAAGGGGATTCCTCAATGAGACAAGAGAGACAAAAGCTCAAAGAACACTTTCCCAAAGAGACAACTTTAAAGCTTGAAAAAATCACGTTTACCAAGGCAACAATTTATTTCTCCAATGCAATAAGTAAATGACCAGTGCCTTAAACAATGGGTTAATGGAGTCAAAAAAATAAAGAGCTAGAGATACTACCTCCTTGGGGGTGTAAATCCTCTTACTTCCCAAGGCAAATATCTCTAGCCAGGGTTTAAGCTAAGAGGGTGTATGCCCTTATACTTCTCTTAGAAAACCCTTATTAAACCAATAACATATAAACATAAAATGATGGCGACTATGGTGGGGGTGTACGCCCTTATACTTCCCACCTAGATCTAGCAAATTAACCTTGACTTGAGCAACAAATGATAGCACAATGTAGAAAAAAGCTTACCAATTCAAGGAAAAAGCTAAGACAAACCACCATAAAAGATAGAGAAAAGCCTTCCTAGGCTAGCGCATCACTTCCATCAACAAATAATCCAAGAAATAGCCATAAACAAGAGCACAAGAGAGAGAACCAACCAAAGAGAGCGAAAATTTCAGTCCAAGTACTTCGCCAAGATGGGACAGTTATGTTAAAATGAGATTTTATGATCTCTTATTTATACAAAATGTCACTAAGATAGTTTGTCCACGTAATTTAGGGTAAAACACAAGACTAGGGGTCAACAACCCTAATCTTGTCCCTTTTTACAAAGTAATATTAAACAATTCACTTTAATTTCACTTTTTGCACAAAGAAAACCCTAATTTATAAGGACGTCACCCCTTTAGGGGACGTTTTGGCACTAGGAGAAGGTTGTTGGTGATGGAGGAGTGTAGAAAGACTTCCCAAAGCCACAAGTCAAGCATCCAAACAACTTCCTTCATGATCAAGGCTCAAGCCCCTCAAAACGTCCTTGTGCCAATGCATGTCAACCTCATCACCAAACCCTAACCCCCTAGGTGACATCATGCCTCTAAAGGTGACGTTTTGCCTCTCCTAGGCAAAACGTTTGGTATGTGGGGGTTAGGTTATGTCGTCCAAGTCATATTCTAGGACTTCAAAGTTTGATCTTTCTCATCTAGCATGCGGGCCCTTGGAATCCACCTGTGGGTTTCAAGCCCCATGAAAGCCCAAACTAGGCTTGTTCTTCCAAAATTGTGCACCAACTAGGTCCTACAATGACAAATAAGCACGCCCTCCAAGGATCTCAAGTCATAACATCATGATAAGTGAATTCAATCAATAAATTAGCCACCTAAGCATGTGCATCAAAGAAAGGTTATCCAAAAAATGGGGATAACAAACGCTATGGTCAAATTAAAAATATAAGAAAGGTTATTGAGATGCACTAATTAAGGAAGATTATAAGGCTTATATAAACATACAACCCATTACATCCCATATGCACTTTCTTGGATTAGATTAGAAAGGAAAGGAAGAGTATAGTGAATGTATCCAATCAATGGAAGGCAATGACACTAGCCTTCCTGGTCATAGGCTCTTATACGACATCAAGAGTGAGAGATAGATCACAAGTAAGAGTGGGGGTAGTTGCAATAATGGAGTGTGGTTGAGACATATTCCTCCATAATGAAATCATACATCACCTACCGATAATTAGTAGATGTACACTTAATTTGATTGATAGCTAATTGACACATCCTTGTGGTCTCAAGGTTGGAGAAAGGTAGTCGATATTGGTCTATAAGGAAATTTGTCTCAAAGGTGGGATCATTGTTTAGCAGAACTCAAGAAGGAACATATAATATTGAACAATTCCCCGGATGAAATAATTTGGGCTTTAAATGGAGCAGGGGGCAATTATACCCCTAGTATTGGATACTTAACTTTGGAAAGTTAAGGCCCCTCCCAAGAAGATCTGGAAATTTAAGGCCTCTCCCAAGACTAAGTTGCTTATATGGCTCATTGAACAATAAAGCTTTGACATGGGAAGCCCTCCAGAAAAGAAATAGAGCAGGTCCAAGTATTTTTTTACTTAGTAGGTGTAGCGAGGAAAACACTTCACATTTTGTTCTTGCATTGTAATTTTTCTCAGAAAGTCTAGGTTGAGTTTGGGGAGCTTTTGCGTATCCAAAACCTTTGGAAATGTGAATCCATAGATACATGCATTAATGTTTGGTTAACTCAACAAGATCTAAAGTGCTTTAGGGCCATCCCATTTCTGGTTCTATGAGGAATATGGATAGCTAGAAACTCTATTTTGTTTAAAGCGAAGATGATGCCTACTTTTTAGGTAGCTTCCTAGGTTAATGTTTTATTTGCATATTATAAGGTTATTCCAAAGGTTAAACCACAAAGAATTCTATTAGAGGTACACGTGTACAAGTCTTTGGCTTGGGGATATTTTAATGGGGCTTATCAAGGCCCATATTCTATCAGTGGGATTGACTTCATTCTATATCTTTCAAAGACACACAGATTTTAGGACAAAGGTAATATAAGAAGAGGAACAAATAACCAAGGGGAGTTCAAGGCCTTATACTACTTACTAAAATATGCTTTGGATAGATGGATTGATAAGTTTAAGGTCATGGGTGATCCATCTATGTTCATAAATTGGATGAAAGGAAGCTTCCAAGTACAAATATTTCTCTCCTTCCACTAGCATAACAATGAAAGGCAATAGTTAATCAATTTTTTTGGGTCAGTTATACTCATATTTATAGAGAGCAGAACAAGATTGCAGATCGTCCCTCAAAGGAATGACTTCAAGTACACAAGCCTTATGGTTCCTTGGAAGAAGTACAAGATTGCCATACAATGATTTCACAATAGTTTTCCTTTAATGTTTTATGAATTCATTTTAAACTTGCAATATGTCAATTCATGGGATTGTTAAGTCTATTGCTTGTTTTCAATTACTTGATAGATAATATACTTCATATTATGAAGGCAAATGCATATATAGCGCGCATGTGTGGGATGGATATTGAAGACTATGTAAGCGGTGGGTCAGTGATGGAGTTCATAGAACACAGTTTCTACAGATGTTTTGGCGTGCGTGTCAATGTGAGAGATATAGATATAAATATCAATATATAAGGCCAAGGAAATAAGTCATAACTCCATAAAGGCTCCATATAAGATGAAGTGTTTATTTCACGCATTAAATCATATACATAATTTCAGTAATTAACTAGGTATTTAAGTGCATGAAGATGTAACTCCATAACAATGTTCCACCACTACTTTAGCCCACTCATTGAAGGCTAAAGGTGTCTACTTTTGTTATAGGTGGGTTATACAATGAAGGTCTTCATTTGTCAAATATGGACCATTACTTGATTTATATTTTATGTTAATAAAATAGTTATTAAGATTTGTATTTTATAAAACATTTAAGATATAAAACATCATTACTTGATTTATATTTTATGTTAATAAAATAGTTATTAAGATTTGTATTTTATGTTAATAAAATAGTTAATTAGTGTAGTATTTTATGAGGAAAAAAAAAGGGAAGTTAAGCCTTTGAAAGGATACTCTTTTCAAAGAGATTTTAGAAATTAAGGAAATGCATGAACAAAACCTTTCCCTATTTATTTTCAATGAAATCTCATGAAGGATCCTACCTTACCTTATGATGTCCCTGTCATAGCAGGGACATTATGTTTTGGGCGATTTGAATTATTTCAGTGCACGATTTTCAAGGCATTAAACGATGGTTTAAGGTAAAGTTTCATTGCCTGATATTGGCATTGGGTACGAGAGCCAGGGGTGGCGGTGGGATGCATTAATGCTATGGGTTCGTCAGAACAGGGATTCCTCAGAACTTGTGTCACCCCCCATTAATGCTTTTCATTCTTGTTTCCTCTAAAACGTTGATCAGTGTTCCTCACAACAGGTGGCAGAGCATATTCACGACCGTAACAACAACAACGCCACAATTTCCATGTCTTGCTTCGCTCTATGTGGGGGATCTCGACCCTGAGGTCATAGACGCCCAACTCACCCAGTTCTTCATTCCTTTGGGAACAATGACCTCATTTCGAGTCTGTCACGATAGCATGACCCAATGCTCCCTTGGCTATGGATATGTCAATTTGCTTCACCCTATAGACGATGAGTTATTTTTTTTTCTTTATTTTTTTTTCTTTCTTGTTGAATTGATTGATTAATTGGTGCGCTTCTTCTCTGTATGTTTAGCGACATGGGCCATTGATTCTTTGAACTACAAAAAACTGAAAGGGAGACCCATTCAGATCATGTGGTATCAGTGAGACCCTACACAGGAGTGGAGTCGGAAACATATTTATCATGGTATATTTTGAGCCTTCCTTGAATTTCATGTTTGATCTCGACCCTGAGGTCACAGACGCCCATATCACCCAATTCTTCATTCCTGTGGGAACAATGACCTCAGTTAGATTTTTCCGCGATATCATGACCCAATGTTCCCTTGGCTATGGATATATCAACTTTCTTCACCCTACATATGATGAGTTAATTTTTTTTCTTGTCTTTCTTGCTGAATTGATTGATTAATTAGTGTGCTTCTTCTATGTATGATTATCGACACGGGCCATTGATTCTTTTAACTACAAACAACTGAAAGGGAGACCCATTCAGATAATGTGGTGTCAACAAGACCCTATAGAATGCAGGCGTGGAGTCAGAAACATATTTATCAATGTATGTTTTGAGCCTTCCGTGAATTTCATTTTATGGCATTTAGGGTTTAGGGAATTAGGATTTAATTGATATTCTTTTGCCCAAATTGCACCAATTTGATCTAAAATTCAATTCTTTAATCAATTCCTGGACATGGGTTGTGTTGGATTCTTGCAGAATCTGCATGAGTCTATTGAGCATGCAAGTCTTCATGGCTTCTTTGTCAAATTCAGGAACATCTTGTCATGTAAAGTAGTGTGTCAGGATGGGAAAAGTAAGGGATATGGATTTGATCATTTTGAAAAGGAGGAAGTTGCAAACACAACCATTGAGAATGTTAATGGGATGTTGATGGAGGGAAATCAACTTCTCAAATACATGGTAATGGATGTCTATCATTTTTCTATTTCATGGTCCCACATATTTCCTAGTAGGTTGAATTAAGAACCAGTGTGTTCACATATATAAATAAATGTATGGAAGTGTTGGATTCCATGACTCTTATTTCCATTTTTTGTAAATTTACAGAGGGCTCTCCAAGACACAAAGGAGTTAATGAAGAAGGAATCATTCATTACAATAATCTCATCAACGAGCTGCTCAAGAATGGTATTACACAAAATGATTTGTTAGCCTTGGGTAGACCTTTATGTGTATGTGGGATTTCTAGAGATGGGCCTGAGTTTTCATGCAGATATAGAGCCTTTTGTAACATTGTTTCACTGGGACATGCCACAAGCTCTGGAGGATGAGTATGGGGGATTTCACAGCAAAAAAGTGGTGTACGATTCACTGCCCTAATGCTCTTCCACGCCTCTAAAACATTATCCATTATATATATGGATGCAGACACATCAATGTTAACAACCTGTAAAATTTGTTTGAATAAATATAGGTATGAAGGATAAAGTGTCTAAACCTAGCGAGGATTCGTAGCCATTTTTGTTCTCCATGTTTCTTGCTTGCATCACCAATCCAACGACACTTGATGTTAATCTAATTTTTGTTTCTCCTCATTTTCTAGTTAATCTAACTTTTGTTTCTCCTCATTTTCTTCTGCTTGCATCAAGAATGAATAATAGTCTATTCAAGAACATAAGAAATTATCATCAGAATTCTTCTTGCTTTCTGCTAGAAATATTTGTGCCTTCATTGCCCCTCGGGTTTGCTTTCGAAACAAACTAATGTTGGGGAATTTGTAACTTGTCCTGCATAATCAACTTGATGTGTGTAAGCCTATGTACCTTTTCTTGCGTAGGATTGAAGAGGAAGAACCGCTCTAAGGGTTATCCCTCAATATTTTCTTTTATTCATGGTTATCTTACTCGTCAGAAACTAAACCGACGTATCTCAACTCTTTTGGTTGCAAGAAGCTAAGTGAAATCTCACCTTGCTCTTGTTTGTGGTAGAGAAGGTGGCCGCTTGGACCCTACAACTAGCAAACCTGGGTCGAGTGGGAATATTATTCATCTCCATATAGAACAAAGAAGTCTTAGAAATGTTGTAGAGACCTATTAGTTTTCTGGAGGGTCATATGCCAATCCCACCTTCTCATTGTTCTTAGGAAAGACAATCTCGACCCCCTTCTTGTTTTATTGAATTATAGGCCTCTAAATATAAGTCTGCAAAGATTCTAGAACCTATCATTGAATTCCAGGCAATGCCAAAAAATTTCATATATCTCAAGCGCTCTTTTCTCGTATCAGCATCATGTCTCCACCATATATCTCATCTTCATTTTTCCCACTGGATCCCGACCCTGGAATATGAAAATAGAACAGATTGTTAGAAACCTAATTGAAAAATTGGCCACCTTGACTGCAAAAAGAAATTGAAGAGATAATAAAAGGAGATGGTTTCTCTAGAATTTAAGTTTGAGAATATTTCATTAATTGAAAATGGGTGCAACTATAATATATAGCCGAGAACGCAACATGTGGCTCCATATTCATAGTAGAAATGGTATCCATTGTTGTATATTCAGTGTGTGTAACCATGCCAATTCAATTCATGGTTGATTTCAATTTACTCTATCTGTAATTTGGCTAATTTTGCAGTGTGAAGGTCAACGAGCAGATTCAGATTAGGTCTCGGACACAACATAATCGCGATGAGATGCAGTGGGGAAAAGGTATGAATGGACATTTGCTAAAAAAAGTTTAGCAGAATCAGACACCTCAACCATTGTATTAATTAATTATATATTTTTAGAGCTAAGGAACAAATTTTAAAATGTTTCCTTCAATTGTGTTTATAGAGAATATAATAAGCTTTTTGGTTTAGAAGTGATAACGGTACACCTAAAAATTTGAACAAATAATAAAAAAATCAAAATGGAGTGTTTATGAAATTTATTTAATAATGTTGTATTTATGTTGCAAAAGCAAATCAACCAAATCGATTGGCCACTTATGATGTGTTCCGAGCCTATGTTACAGGTTTTAAAATTAACAGTTCCACATGTTTTGACAAGGAAGTGATCTCTTTATTGATTGATTTGCTTTTGCAACATAAATATTGTATTATTAAATAAATTTTATAGACACTCCATTTTATTTTAGCATTGTCTAAATATTTGATTTTTTGAACTTTTTCATTGGAATCCTGCTAAATAGATGTTGGTGAAATCACCATTTTCTTTTGGAATTTAATTTGTTTGTATTATTAATTAAGAAGTGAGATAATTGGATAAAACTTATGAATGGCAAGTGAATGAACTTAGTTTCTCTGCATCACGTTACATAATAAAAATTATATTTAGAGTTTCCATGCATATGAGAATATCATAAATTTTGGGATGGGAATAGTTTTATGGAAAATGGTTTAAACTTTTCCACGAACATGAGAATGAAGGCATAGAATATTAGGGTAGCATGACAACCTCACGAGCGGTTAGGAGTTCAACTCTCCTGGGTGCTTATTAGAGAGTCATTAAATGTCTCATACTATGTCATCTAATAAGTATTAGAATCAAACCACTATTTCCGCGAAGAGATGCTAAAAGCTCCATAGCTTTTAGGTCTCAATTTGTTGTTGCTTTAATTGGATTACCTTGCCACTAGATCTCTACCATGAAGAGTAGCAAACTTTCCACCTATTTCATACGAACAACGAGTTTTGGGGATACTCGTTCCATTCCAAGGGGACCTATTAATTTTCAACCAGACGAAACTGCCAAACCCAAGATGCAGTCAAGTACCATCAACACTGCCAACAAGAGTAGTCTCATGATCTGTCTAATTCAAACTCTTTTAAATCTTAAATAACTATTACATACATTAAATTTTCTGGACAACGATTGACCCGCCCTGCTCTCATACATGTGTCATGTTATGTTCTATGAGAAGCACCTCATGCATGTGTCAGGTTCTGTTCTATGACAAACACCATCTTTGAGTAAAATAAACTTTGAAAACCACGACCTACGACACTAGGCGCGAAGGCATAAATATATGTGAAAGTCATGATATCATGATCTCGATGAAATATAGAAATATAAGTGGAAATCGAGATTAGAGCTAGTTTTCCTTCAAAGCATGTGCTTGCAATTTTTGTTCGAAGCGATGTTAGTGTTTCAAAGGGCGTGCTTGCAATTTTCGTTCAAAGCAATGCATGTGCACTTAATTATATGTTAGCGCATTCATTGTAACAATTGTATTATTAATATTTCAAGGTGAATATTTTTATTTATATTTCAAGGGTGAATATTTTTAAATTTCAATAACGTCTACTACCACCCGTAAGTGGTGCACATTTTGACAAAATCCATTAACTTGAGGTTCTCTCGAGAATGACAATTTCTTCAATTTCATTTCCCACGTTCGTTTTTAATGGATATACATTTCCCCCAAACTTATCTTCACTATCTTAGGAAATGAAAATCCATAGTCAGAGAATCTGGGGGAAAGGGCTGGTCTCCCCTCCATTTTCGAAAATAATGCAAAAATATCCAAAATCTTATTCAATGCCAGCTTTAGCTTGACTATATTCACAATATACACATACTCCAAGACCGAGGTGGCGTGGTTATCCACTTACCTGGGCAATGAATTGGCTCTGTTATTGAACGATTAATTTTGTATATATACACACCATGATCATGGAAGCTAAACACAATCATACAAACATCTATTGAACTAAACGCAAGAAATCAACCAAGCAATGTTGTTTTGTCTTTATCTTCTCTATAAAAAGTATCTCTTAGTTTTCGTTTTGTTTCTCCGACTAGGTAGATTGGTTTAATCTTGTTTCTGCCAAAAATGTTGACAGTATTGAAGAGATCTGTGGCACAAGGCCCTGAGGAGTTGACGAGCCCCCATGTTAAGGTGGACAAGAGGAAAAATGGCATTGATTTGGTTGACTCTTTCATTTCTGCCAATTCTGGAACCGTCTGCATTAACCTTGGGGATGTCGGTGCCATCGCCTACATTCACTCGCGCCAGCCTCTCCTCACACCCATACATGTTTTGTCTTCTCACTTCTTTTCTTTAATCTCTTCTTTTGTAGATCTCTTCTTATAGTCGATGATTCTTGAATGGCGCAGATCATTCAGAGTTGTAGATGGCATATTTTGCATATTCGAGGGCATCTTGGATAACATATCGTTCTTGAGACAACAATATATCGATCGTCGAGTTGTATATTCAATAAGAGTTGAAAGAGAAATTATTTGATCCTCGTAAATTTCTACTTTGATGTCTCGTTATCCAGGAATGCCATTGCTTTTAGTCCTTGGAAGTGATTGAAACGACCATCCCATTTTTGCAGCATAGATAGATCCCTTCTTCGGGTCACACGCGCAATGGATGCATGTTGTTCCTTTGGGTGCAATTTTTAAAAGCAAGAATGAATCTCAATTGCTATCTTCATCAGTAAAGTCATAAATCCTGAGAAATTTGTATCACTATATTGTTTTTTAATAATCAATTGCAAAGTCATAAACTATGAGAAATTTGTATCGCGATACTATTTTTTAATAATCAATTGCAACATCTCGCTCAAAACCTTAGTATCTGGCAGGGACATTGCCACATGTGGCTTGTTAGATAAGGCACTTGCCTTTCACCATTACTTTTACATTTTTAGGTAATCATGTTCCTCATATAGAATGTCTTGTTTTGCCTTTAAGATTTATGGAATTTTTGGTTTATCTTATGATATAATGTTTATATTTTCTATTTTTGTTTATATGTTTATGGAGATGTTGAATTAATTTAGTCATTTTAGTATGTGTATTTGAAAATGATTCAATATTGTTGTTATTAAGTATTATTGATTTAAAAAAAAAATGTATGGTTTTTAAGTTTGTTCAAATCATTTTTTAAGATTTCAAAATTCATGTTTACCTTTATCCTTGTCACACTTTAATTAGCTATTTTCATTTCAAACTCGGTAATGTTCTTATGTTATTAATAGTTCCTTTGATAACTTGTCGTGAGGTCTAAGAACCTTAGTTAATTTTTAGACATTGTTTAAACAACCTTATTTTATTTTTTTCATAAGCAAATAAAGAATTTTCCAACATCTTTGATAAGGATACATTTTTTCTTAAATGAATTCACTAACTAATGTCCATTCCATTCCCCATTGAGCAAGAAGTCTTAATCCCTTCAATATCCATAACAACACTAGTCTATATGGGGAGGTATCAACCTCATTGTTAGACTCATTCCATATACTAAGATTAGTTTAACTCGTCAAATTAAGAGAGGGAGAAATATTTTTGAAAAAAATAAACAAAATATTTGGACTTTTGTCAAAAGTTCTATCATTTTATTTTGTTATAATTTTCTAAAATGTTAAATGTTGATTTGTAAGTTTAAATTCACGAATTTGTTATTTTCATTAATAAAAGTGTATGAATATGGTAATTAATAACAACATTTCATGTGTATATTTTTTTAGCATTTGAAAATGACATCGATACTTATTTAAAGAGCTTTTCTCTAAATAATATGTATTGTATTGTTAATTCACTCAATTTATTAAAAATGATATATCATTAAGTGGGATTTAAATCTAATTAGGGAAGGTAATGACTTTTCCTTATAATCACTTGAATTATACCCAATTAACATAAAACCATATAACAATTGCATTACCAAATACATATGTGCACTAAATAACCATCATTACTTTCTCTCCTTTTACTAACGATGAATATTATGAAAAATAAAAATATTATATTTTTCTTATAAGCTTTACTCAAACTCATTTTAATAATTCATGAGAATCGAACATTTTGTGATTAAACAACTTATAAAACCTTTTAATTAAAAAGTTTTATCCTATACCTATACATTTGTGCACTAAATAACCATCCCATCCCTATACATATATATACTAAATAACCATCCTTACTTTTTCTCCTTTTACTAAAGATAAATATTATGAAAGGTAAAAATATTATGCTTTTCTTTTATCACTTATAACTTTACTTAAATTCATGAAAATAAAAAATTATGTAATTAAACAATGTATAAACCTTTAATTCAAAATTTGATCATTTACCTATATATGTACACTAAATAACCATCCTATCCCTATATACATGTGCACTAAATAACCATCCTTGCTTTCTCTCTTTTTACTAAAAATGAATATTATGAAAAGTAAACATATTATGCTTTTCTTTTATCACTTGTAGCTTTACTTAAACTCATTTTAATAATTCATAAGAATTGAACATTATGTAATTAAATAACGTAGAAACTTTTTAATAAATTTTTTTTATCCTTTACCTATACGTATGTGCACTAAATAACCATCCTTATTTTCTTTCCTTTTACTAAAGATAAATATTAAAGATAAATATTATAAAAAGTAAAAATATTATGTTTTTCTTTATTACTTGTAATTTTACTAAACTCATTTTAATAATCCATTAGAATCAAACATTATGTGATTAAACAACATATAATCCTTTTAATTAAAAAAATTGATCCTATGCCTACATGTGTTGGGCTCCTTAATGGAATATTCTCCATGACTACATGACTTGAAAATCGTGACTCCCTCACATCAACTCAAGTTTACTTATAGCTTTGATTTTGAAAACTCGCATTTGAAACTTTAGCTTGATGTCTCTTTTTAACCTCCCTTTAGGGTATTCAATGCTTTGACAATTTTAAGAGTGAAAACACTATTTTTTGAAATTAAAAGTATTCGATCTACCAAAGTGTACCATTTACAGATAAAAGAATATGTTCCCATATGATGACCACCTAGCTCTTTCATGCTAAAACAACGTTGGGTCAACTAGGAGCATGATTCCCTCTTGCATCCTTATAAAGTATGTGAGGCCCATCTTGGTAAAGCATGTGGTTTTCATAATATTATTCCATTAACCTTTTAATAAAACATTTAGCATTTATCTATGCATCTAAAACTTAGAACCTTCCTAATGTCTCTTTTCGAGGATCCAAATTCGTTGTCATTGGGATCATCAAGCCCATGCCCCATATCATCTCAATGGAATAGAGAAGATATTTTCGAGCAGACATATCATTGACAAGATTATTTTATTCTAGTCCAAAAGGCCATTCGCTAAGTAACTTAGAGAAGATATCATCTCACTAAGGGCTCTTAATAGCTAAATTTCCATGAAAGGTTATTACTTATGAAATCCGTTCTCTCCTCTTTCCATTTCCATGTGTTCTACCTTATTCCCACAATTGTCCTAAATAACATTGGAAGAGAAGCTCGGGACTTATTGTCCTAAATAACATTGGAAGAGAAGCTCGGGACTTTTAATGGAAAGGTGGGAAAAAAATTAAAATAAATTGTATGGTTGGAACATGTCAACAGGGTTCTTGGTAGAATTTCTAGGTTACCATTGACTCATGTTTCGTGCACGTATTTCTAGAGCTCGCAAAGTGTTGACAAGCTTATATTTCTATAATTTTTTTAAAGTAGGTGGGGTCCCCTAGTAAAATCATCGATGTAGATTGATTTTGTTTAGCCTTTGTATGCCATATACTTTATCAGTATTGATCCATCACGTCATGATTTCAGTTTGAGATGCTCCCTTGTGTGTGGTATCAAAGACGTTTGGTTTGAAGGTTTATTAAAGTATTCTTGCAATTGTATTACTAAAACCATAATATCATTATACCAGGGCAATAATATTTGGCATGACACATATGGAGTTATGATTCTTGACATAATATGTTCAATAATATCTATCTGGCATGACACATATGAAGTTATGATTATTGACATAACACTTTTAGTGATATGTTATGTAATTTTTGTGGTTTATATTCTTCACATCACTCAATGGAATTGAAGGTTTATGTTCGGATTCGTGGTTAAGAAGTGATACAACACTTACAAAGAGGTAATAATATGGCACAAAGTAATATTTAGCATAGCATATATGGTGATATGTTTGGACATGCTTCATCTCCTCACGGTGTAAAGTTTTGTATTGACTTTTGTGAAAAGAAACACTTCGACATTTATAAGAGAAAATAAGGTATGCTGATATTTCTTTTGGCATATAAAATCCACATCATGATATAAATGTGATGAGAGTTTTAACATGGCATATGATGATTGGTTTTATATGTTATGGATATGCCTCTCGCCTCTTGATGCATTAAGGGCTTGTATTGATAAATACTATGGCACAAATTGTTGGTTTTCATGGTATAAATTGTGGTTTGTATTGATGATGTTTGGACAACATCGAGAAGACATTCTCTTAGATTAATAATTAATAATATAATTATTGATTATTAAATTATATATGTAATAAGTAATTGATAATAATAAATAGTTATTGATTATCCAAAGGACACATCCTTTCATATAGTCACCATATGTTCTTTATATATGGAACACTCATCATTGTAATAATATATCTATCATATCTCATATGAAGAAAAACAACATGGTATCAGAGTGGGACTGAGCTTGACTCCTTCACACGAGGACCCGGGAAAATGAAAGTAGAGTAAACTATTGGGAGTGTTAAATTTATGGGGTTGTTACAATCTCTATGTACAACATATTTACTTTTTACTCCTACCTAAATTATCAAAAGAATTCCATAAATTATGGTGGGCAGTAATTTCTAGTAAAAATGTCTAATTACCTAAATATGAGGAATGTACTNTAAATTTATGGGGTTGTTACAATCTCTATGTACAACATATTTACTTTTTACTCCTACCTAAATTATCAAAAGAATTCCATAAATTATGGTGGGCAGTAATTTCTAGTAAAAATGTCTAATTACCTAAATATGAGGAATGTACTGCATATTTGCTTCTACCTATATTTATGTAATTTCTAGTAAAAATGTCTAATTACCTAAATATGAGGAATGTATTGCATATTTACTTCTACCTATATTTATGCAAAGAATTGCATGAATTATGGAGGAACAATTTAACAAATTCAAATACTAGGTGGATGGATTATAACCAAATTAATCTTTATAAGAAATGTAATAATATAATAGGTGTTCTCCAACTATTTATAAGAAAGAAAATTTAATTTTCAAAGAGACTTGTCTTTTTGGATCAATCTAATATTACTATAAAAAGACACTTGAAAGACACAACAATAGACACACATATTTTTTCTCTCTCACACGTGGGATAAGTGATCTAACGAAGAGACTAAGAAGTTGAAATTTTCCGAGTTACTTAGTGATGTTCTAGTGTTTACTAAAGTAATATCATATATCATTGGAAGTAATTACCACTTGTGGAAAATTGTTCTTGTCTAATTTAACACTAGAAAATCAACATGGTTAGTTGTATGACATCAAGTATATGATGGATGTGTGTTGGTAGTCGTATGACATCGAGTATATGATGGATGTGTGTTGGTAGTCGTATGGCATCGAGTATATGATGGATGTGTGTTGGTAGTCATATGACATCGAGTATATGATGGATGTGTGTTGGTCATAGTAGAAGACATATCATTTGGAGGGTCATTGTATATAGTTGTGCACAAGATAAATTGATCTCCTATAGGAGATGTTTTTTGTTGTTCTTGTTTCTTGTTTCGGGAAGGTCATAGGTAATAGCTATGAGAAGGATCCTTAATGATGGTTGCAGGAGGAAGTCGTGGAGGGAAAGACCTTCCAATGTGATATCAAGGAGAGACATTGCAAGACATGATGCTCAGAGACAAGAAGTCTCTAGGAGCAATGTACCTCCTAGGATGGGACCATGCCAAATAACAGAGACAATTCTAGTGATCATGGATACAACCAGTCAAGACCAACTGTAGCACAACTATGGTGATAGATCCAAGTAGAGGAGGTTGTACTACATCCATAGGTAGCAGAGATTGAGTTATCGCTAGAGAATGAGGAAGAGATACCTTCGGTGTTAGAGGAAGCAGAGATAGAGGAGGAGTCACCTCCAACTCTAGAGAGAGTATTGATGTTTGAGGAAACATCATGAGACATTCTCCCCAGAGAGTCCTATGTTGACTAGTAGGGTGGAATGTAGACTTCATCCTGACGTGCCTCAGATGGTGAGATGAAGGAACCAAGACATTGGTTTCACAAGGAAACCTTGATATGTCTTGTGAGACATTGGTTCCATGAGGGAACCTCGATATGTATTAGACATTGGTTTCATGACGAAATCTCTATATGTCAAATATGGTCTAGGATGACATTACCTTTCAAAGGGAGACAATTGAGCCTTTTGATCAAATTGGTCTCGTTGATCCTGTAGCTCCAGTTAATGTTCCCATAGATATTGTAATAGGTCGGAAGAGACGTCCATGGGCTCATCAGACTCTGTAGGAGGCAGAAGGACATGCAACTCCTCGTGGTACCTTCCAAGTGAGAAAGGGACCTAAGAGATATTCGTGCTATGCCGCAGCTATGAGCCACATCATTCATTTTGAGCCTTACTGTTATGAGGAGGAAACTAGTCATCCAGCATGGAGAGATGTCATGATGGAGGAGTATCAATCCATCATGAAGAATGATGTGTGGGATATTGTTCCAAGACCGGGGAAGTCTGTAGTGACTTCTAAATGGATTTATAAGATCAAAAAGACAGTTGACGGGAGCATCGAGAGGAACAAAATGAGATTTGTTGCTAGAGGATTCTCTTAGGTGGAGGGAATAGATTATGAGGAGACATTTGCTCTTGTTGCTCAATACACTTCTATCTGGATGATTATTTCCCTATAACATCCATGGGTTGAAGAGTACATTAGATGGATGTAAAGACAACCTTTCTCAATGGAGAGATTGAGGAAGAAGTATACATATAGCAACAAGATGGTTTCATGATACATGAGAAGCAGTCTCATGTGTGTAGGTTGAAGAAGCCTTTGTATGGACTCAAGCAGGCACCTCGAGCTTGGTATGCGAGGATTGATGGACACCTGATGAGTTTGGGATTCAAAAAAAGTGTTGTTGATCCCAGCCTGTACTATAAGATTGTTAATGGTGAGTCCCCGATTTTGGTCCTCTATGTTGATGATTTATTCCTCACCGGTACAGAGAGCCTTATTGTCAAATGCAAGTATGCGTTGGCCTATAAGTTTGAGATGAAGGACCTTGATATGATGCACTACTTCTTGGGACTATAGGTGTGGAAGAGATCTGATTAGATCTTCCTGAGTCAAGGGAAGTGCACAGTTGAGATATTGAAGAAGTTTGGGATGTTGAACTTGAAGGCCGTGGCTACACCAATAATGAAAAATCTGAAGAAACTAAGTGTGTCTTCTTCCGATTATGACAAAATTGATCTGACTCTATACATACAACTTATTGGATCATTGATGTATTTGGTTAAAACTAGACCAAATATTTGTTATGCAGTGAGTACACTTAGCCAGTTTATGAGTCAACAAAGAAAAACACACTGGATTGTTGCAAAGCATGTGTTGAGATACATGCGAGGCACAGTTGGATATGGTCTGAGATATACTTCCAGTATTGACATGAGATTGTAGGGATATACTGACTTTGATTGGGTAGGGAGCACAATGGATAGGAAGATCACCTTTGGGCGTTGCTTCACTTTGGGATCTTCCATGGTTTCTTGGTGTAGCAGGAAACATACTTTTATGTCCTTTAGCATCGCATAAGCAGAGTAAATTGCATTGCGTGTGGTAGTCCGTGAAGTAGTGTGGCTTCACAAGCTCCTTGTAGATTTATTTGGACATGTGCTAGATTCCACTGTTATTCCAAGACATGGTGCAGAGGAAGTACTGGTGCAGTACCTTCCTACAAATGAGAAGGTTATTGATGCTCTTACCAAGCCATGACGAAATTCGAGTACTTTCGTGACAGACTTGGCACGACAAAGAATGCCTCCCTCACTAAGAGAGAGTGTTGATGTTTGCAACTTCTCGATACATTCTCCAGATCGTACTCCTATGTGACTGAATTGATTTGATCTATGAGGACACTTATCCGAAGTGTGTTGATTTGTGAGGACACTTATCCGAAGTGTGTTGATTTGTGAGGACACTTATCTGAGAAGTGATAGCCCAACGTCCCTTGTGGAGAGCACATGAGGACATTGTTGACATCAAAAGATTAAGGAGTCTCCAACATCAACATTTTCAACCTCCTGTGGGGCTAGGCGAGAAGAAGCGGGAATATCACCCTAGGCTTAAAGCCCCAGAAAAGAATGCGCATTGAACTCTAGGCCAATTTTCTCCTATCCTATAGTACAAGCATAGATCCCCTTGCCTTGTAATTTTTCTTTTAGCAATATTTAATTTTTATTTGATTAAAAATCATAAAAGATCATAAATCAAATAAAAATTACTAAAAGACCAACTCGATCGCCATAAAATGCCATATCAGTTACTCTTTGCCCATGGCCTTAAGGAAGGCGTTGTTTCTTTGTCTGCCTGCTAATATGCATAGATTGTCCCAATTGATAGATTTGTCAAGATGTCTAAAAGAGAACATCATACGATCCCATGTCATAATTTTTTTTACCATATGGCGCCTCATCAAGAGCTTGGTATACATTATCACATTTCCTCAACATGAAACTTGTTAAGGTCATAGGTTGCCTTCTAAAATAAGATAATCCATGTGGAAATTATCATTTTAATATGTTTCCTCTTTGTCATAGCATGATGTTAAAGTTATAACTCTAAGTAAGAAAATGGTATAACTTTATGGAACAAATAAAATATTAAAAGAGGGGCACATGATAAAAAGCTTGAAAAGGTGATGTATGTTGGGTATAGAATGATAATATATTTACTTTTGAAGAGTGGACAGGGAGGGAATAATGGCACAACATTTATGAGGTAATGTGACATGAGGTGTGATAATAATAGTTAAAAAAATATGGTTCTAGTGTGTTAATCATAGGAATATGGCATGGTTTCGAAATACATGACATGATCATAACTGACCTTGAAGAATAGTTATCGAGTCTCTTTTTTACATAGTGAATAAGGTGAGTGTATGGATCAATAATGGTGACATAAGGGTCTTTGGACATGTGTGTCATTGAAGAAATAAGAGGGTGCGAATAATGCGAGGAGTAAGTAAAGGGCTTTTCTTAGAAAAGAGTCAAGCGTCATAATAAATTCACTAAGAACAAGGCACCAACATTTAACGAGAATAAGAGAAACTTGTGCAAGTAGTGTGACTAGAGAGGGAGCATGGCAACGCTTTGTCGGCTAAGTCCTGTTGACAAAAATGGTCGTCAACAATTGCCAACCAATAGATGTGCGTCACTTACAGTGGCGTGCAAGCTTTAAACAATAACATACGATCATTGATTCTCTGAAGGAAAGGGGAAGGGAAAGGTAATGGCAAGAATGATGGCGACTCGATGTGGGACAAGGGAAGGCTGATAAGGTTGGGTGGACCAGGTTATACAACAGGGGGAGACACAATGGAGGTCAAGATATTCATGGATCAGGATTTCGTGGAATAACTCATGGAAAGTGGTAAGTATGAGGGGGTTTGGTCCTGTTGTATAACCCGAAGGGACAACTCTTCGAAACCCGACAAGATGATTATGAAACTAGAAAACTGTCGTGGATGTGCGTTGAGGGAAAGACCCAAAACAACGAGCGTCCACAACGTGTATGCTGGAGGCATA
>SNQJ01S0052271.1:14684-60504 GCA_010110895.2 Picea sitchensis | reverse complement strand
TTTTATATAAAGATACTAAATGTCTGGTAGGAGTTATGAAATATTCTCTTCCTCTTGCTATATAGTCTATAAAGAAAAAGAAAGGACAAAAAGGTTGTGTCGTTATAGGTATGAGTTACTCAAGAGCTTTCTTAGTTCTAAAGGAGTAGTAGTAGTTAGAGGTTTTTCTGTTTTTCTTTGGGTCCTCTTCTGTTTATTGTTATTATAATACTAAAGACAATCCTTATTCCTCTTTATAATACTTAAAGCATACTTGACACTTATTACTTGAAAAAGAATTCTTAATCCTACAACCATTATCAATATCCTAATCTTAATTATTATCCATTATCGATTATCAATATCCTAATCTTAATTATTATGGTTTATTCAAATTAAGTGTTTATTGAACATAAGTTATATAATATAGTTATATTAACTATATATAATACAATTATATAATATAGTTATATTAACTATATATAATATAGTTATATAGATTGTTTTTTTTTAAATTTGCAATAAAATTTTTATATTATATAGATTGGTTTTTTTTTTTAAATTTGCAATTAAATTTTTTGAATTTTAATGTTTTGTTAATATTTATTTTTTTAAAATTTTGATATGATTTTAGTAATTTTTTTTTTTTTCATATCAAATGTCTTAGCATTAATGCCAACCTTAATTTCACGTGTCTTAAGGTTAGAATTCCCTTAAATTTTTTTGTGCTTAATATTATTATATTATTAAGTTTTTGTTTTAAATTTTAATTAATTTCCATTTTTTAATAAAACTTTTAATTTTTTTTTGTAACTTTATGTTTTTTAAAGATTTTTATTATTTTTTTTTTGTTTGTTAATTTGTGCGGGACCTGTTGGCTACGCGATTAACCTGTGGCTTGAGAAACCGCGACTCAGGGGCATCTAATGGAGATTAACCTCGGCTTGAGAAATCACACTGTGTGGGCATCTAAGCTGCCAAAATCAACGATCGCGACTCCTACTGGGAGCCACACCAACCCTCTTAACATGGTTGATTTTTTTTTTTTGTCCTCCTGTGCTCTGAACTGGTGACTTTAACATCAAAAAGTGCCTTAACAACACACAACACCGAATCGGGCCCTACACCTCGACCAAAGACATATTATTATTATTTTTAATTTTGTATTAAATTACTTAATTTTAAGTGTTTTAATTTGTTTTATATATATATATATATATATATATATATATTATTTTTTAATTGTGTTTTGTTAACTTTAGAAAAGACTTTGACATGGTTCCTAGAAAAAAAAAATTGCAAAAAAAAAAAAATAGTTTTATATATATATATATATATATATATATACATATATATATTTTTATTTTTTTCTTCCTATTTGACAATTATATAAATTCTTTTAAAAAAAAAATATATATATATTTTTAACTTAACTCTTTATTCTTCTTATTTTTTTAATTAATTTATAAAAAAAAAAAAAAAAAAAAAAAAAAAAAAACAAAATAAAATATTTTAATCACATATGATTTTCCATCTATTAAAGTAAAGGTAAAAAAATGTGTTAAAAATGATATTCCTTCAGTATATTTAAAAGTATGGAACCATACATTAATTAAGGAACTAAAAAAGTATTTTAAAAAAAATGCAAATGGTAAAAAATATTTGAGATTGAAAGAAGCATTGAAAATGACTAAAACCATCTATAAAAAAAATAAAAAAATAAATAAAAATAAAACAAATGAAAATAAACAAAAAATCAAAGCATTTAAAAAAAGGTGGAAATATTATGTATGAGAAAACTTAAAATATCAAAACCACCTTAAAAACAGCACTAAAGTGCTACCTGCAGCACCATTTTTAAAACTGTAAAACTTGAATTACCTTAAAAACGAGAACTCAGAGTTCGTTGTTGGTAACTATGTTAATGTTCTTCAGTGTTTTTATGCACTAACTGTTTCACTACTTGGACCTCTCATAAAGGAGTTATAGTAAAAAATGACATACCTTTGTTGAATTCTGGCTTATTAGAGAGTGACCTTGTAGAGCATGCCCAATACATACAATATTTTTGAATCGATCCGGAAACTATTACAAAGGATACTACAAACTATAATATAACCAAAAATTTTGACTTATCAATTTTTATTTCTTTTTTTATGAAGAAGGTATGATATTTTAATCTCGAAACACTGCTTTTAGACTAAGCCAGGTCTAGACACAAACCCTATTTTCCACTCTATGTAACTCCAAAAATACTTTACTACCCCACAAGATGTTTTAATAAAGACACTTGAATATGTTTCTCAATGGTATAGAAATTCTACGGTCTGATTCTATTCTAGAAAGTTATAGCTAAAATGGTGATAAGGACCTCAGAATAACATACCTTAGAAAGCATCATCAAAGCATCTCTAGATCCTTCCTTGAATTCCAAATTATTTTCTTCACCTTCCCTTAGAGATCCGGGCTTGTATATCTTTGGTTACCTCGAAACATATAGGTATTCAATATTCTCAAGTGTTCTATAAATGAGAGAGCCTTTGTCTCTTATTTTATACTCTCCAAGTATTTCCTTAAAAACATATATATTCTAGGTCACTTCTGCCCACTTTCCTTATTTTAGGTTAACCCAATTTCTCAATTTCTCCATTAAATTTATTATTAAATAATTTGTTTTGTATTCACTTTGAATTATAGTATACTAATCACTTCACTTTTATTATTTTTCCTTCTAAAAATGTCTAAAACCACTTTGACTACTTTTGACCTTTTGGGGCTTTTAGATGACATATGGGGTCCTCCAACTTCGTGAAGACCATAACTCTCAAACCTGGTGAGGCATTATGTGACTTTGCACATACCACTGGAAATGAATGACATGTACTATTCATATGGAATAGTATTATCCTTTCAATATATCAAAACTCATACCATTATCCATCAAGCAACTTGGGTCCATTACCCAAACCCGGGTTCTCCAACATCTCATGGCCATAACTTCTAACTGTGAAGAGTTATGTGAAAACAAGCACATACCACTGAAATGACATGACAAGAACTATCTATCTTAGGATAGTTTCACCAACAAATTCACGACCTTCATCTCATTATTCCACAAATAAGAACCGGGTTCTCCGACTATACTTCTAGGATAACTCAAAAAACAAAGTGTCTTCCAGTGAGGGCTTTCACCATAAGGGGACCACTTTGAGTTCATCCATTTCTACTTTATTATAAAACTATGACAAGACAATAATGAGTCATATTTACATCAAACAAACTTGGCTACATTACCCAAACCATTGTGCTAACGGAATTCGCTACCAGACTTTCAAGGGTTGACATCAATGACAACCAACCTTAATCGCACCCATATCCCTCCCTCTCCCTCTTTTCCACACCCCTCTCACACTCTCCTCTATTTTTCCCTCCCCTCTTCCCTCCTTCACTCTCCCTCTTTCTCCCTCCTCTCCCCCACTCTCTCTTTCTCTCCCACCTCTATTGCATTACCTCATTCTCTCTCTCTCACTTCCTCTCTCTTTTACCTCTCTCTTCCTATATCTCCTAAACTCCCTCTACACTTCCCATATATCTCTCTCTCTATTCCTCAATCAATCTCTCCCTATTTTCGCCTCTCTCTCCTTGTTTCCCTCTCTATCTCTCCCTCTTTCTATTATCTCTTTTCTCTCTCCCCTCTTTTTTTTTTTTTTTTTTTTTTTTTTATTTCTCTCCCTTCTTCCTCTATTTTCTCTCTCCCTCACATCCACCTCTCCCATTTTCTCATTCTCACTTCTCCCTCCCTCAGCCCTCCCTTCCTCTCTATCTCTCTCTCTCTCTCACACACACACACACACACTTTCTATCCCCCCTATCCCTCTCTCACCTTTTGTCTCAGCTCTCCACATTTCTTTTATCTCTTTACCTATTTCCCCCATCTCTCTCTCTTGACTCTCTCTCTCCCTTCCTCTCTTTTTATTCCTCTCTCCCATTCCTACTCCTCCCCCTGCCACACACTCTCCCTCCTTCATTTTCCATTTATTCCCCATTTGTGTCTGTCTCACTCCGCCTATATCCTCCCATCCATCCTCTCTCTCTACCCTCTGGCTCATCTTCTCTTATTTTGTAACTTGATCTTTTCCCCCCCTTTCACCTCTATCCATTTCTCCTTGTTTCCTCTCTCTATATCCCTACTCTCTCTCTCTATTTACCTCTCGCCCCTTTATCACCGGGCCTCCATCCCTCTCTCTCCATCTCACTTGAACCTCCCACTTTCTCCCCCACTCTCTAAAGCCTTCTCTCTCTCCCTTCCTCTGTCTCTCCTCCCTCCCTCCTCTCATTCCTACATTTACTCCTCTCTATATCAATTCTCACTCTCTCTCTCTTCATATCTCCTATTTCTCTCCTCTCTCTCTCTCTCTATCTCACTCACTCACCACTTCCCATCCCCTACTCTTTTACATCCAGATCTCTCTCAGACACCCTCTCTCTCTCTCTCTGTATTTCTCTCTCCCCTCTTCCTATGTCTCATTCTCTGCTCTCTCTTTTTATCCCTATATAATACTCTCTCTCTCTCTCTCTACCACTCATTCCTCCCTCCCTCTCCCCTCCTCCATCTACTTTTCCCTCATCTTTTTCTGCCCCCTTTTTATCCCTTCCCTCTCTTCTATACTTCACTCATTTCTCTCTTCTCCCCCTCTCTCTCTCTCTCACCATTTGATCAATATCTTCCCCATCCCCCCTCTCTCTCCTCCTCCTTCTCTTATTATCCCCTTCTCTCTCTCTCTCCTCTTCTTTCTCTTCCCAGATATACTCCCTCTCACTCTCACTTTGTATCCCTATCCCTCTCTCCATTTCTTCTCCCTCCCAACTCCTCTTCTCTCCTCTCACTCTCACTCAGTTCCCCATCCATCCCTCTATCTTTCCTCCTCTCTATGACCTCTCTTTTCTCTCTCTCATTTGATCACTTTCTCACTCACTTTCTCTATCTCCCCCTCTCCCTCTCTCTCTCTCCCCCTCTACTCCCTTTTTTTTTTTTTTTTTTTTTTTTTTTTTTTTTTTTTTTTTTTTCTCTCTCCATCTCTCTTTTTACCTATCTCTCTCCCTTCCTCTCTTTCTCTCTCTCACCTTTCCCCTCACCTGCCCCTCTTCAACCACACTCCTCTCTCCATATATTTTTCCTTCCTTTTACTCTATATTTTTTCTCTCACACACACCTCCTCTCCCTCCCTCCCATTTCCTCTATCTCTACCATTCTCTCATTTCCTCTACTCATAGCTCCTGACCTCTATCCCCTTTCAATCTTTCTCTCCCTTTCTCTCCTATTTACTCCTCTCTCTATCCCTTTTTCACTCTCCCTCCTTATCTCTCTCTTTTACCTCTTTCTTTTTCCTCCCTTAGTCCTCTCTCACCCCATCCCCCTCTCTCTGTTCCCACTCTACACCTCTCACTCTCTCCCTTTCTCTCTCTCCCTCTCTCTCACCTCCCTCCCCTCTCTCTCTCCTACATTTACCCTTGTCTCACCTCTCTCTCAGCTCTCCTTATTTCTATTCCCTCTACCCTCTATCTTTATCTCTTCTCTCATCTCTCTCCCCCATCTCTATCTATATTTTCACTTTCTCTCCCTCTCTCCATATATTTCTTCAAGATCCTCATTCTCTCTCTCCCTCCAAAAATACCTCTCTCACTCACTATATCACCCTCTCTCTACCCCTCTTTCCCACCTCTCCCTCTTCTTCTCCATCCCTCTTTCCCTATAACACACATTCACACCCCCCTCTCTCTCTCCATAAGTTTCACCTTCCATCCATGGAGAGATAGATAAAGAGAGACCTAGAGAAAGAGAGGGAAGGAAAGGAGAGAGAGGGAGTGGATGAGAGAGACATAGAGGGTGCAAAGGGGGAGAAAGATAGGTAGATAAAGAGGGGTATGAAGGGAATGAGGGGCCGCAGAGAGAGAGAGAGAGAGAGAGAGAGATTACAGGAGGTATGGAGGGAGTATAGGGTGCACAGATGGGAAGAGCAAGAGGAGGAATGAGAGAGAGATAGAGGGTGGAGAGAGGAGAGTAAGGGAAGAGAGAGAGGTAAACAGGGAAATAGAGGGGTAGAAATCTACAATGAGAGACGGGGAGGGAGGGAGAGAGTAAGAGTGGGAGAGAGAAAGAGTAGGGGCCTAGGGGAGTGGGGAGAGGAGATGATGAAGAGAGAGAGAGAAAGGAGGAGGAAGATTTGGGCAGATAGGGAGGAAACAAGGAGAGAGGGTAATAATTATATAAGAGAGTGCAATATCCCCCGGTAGAGTCCGAGTTGTAATTTTATGAATTTTAAACATTTTTTTGTAGGCTTGTGAGATGAGAAATTATAAGCTATGGGATTATATGTTTAATAGGCCAGATATCCTAGATGCTAAAAGCTAGTGAGCCTATTTTTTTATATGTAATTATGCAAATCATATCCATCAAATGAACAAAAGATATGAGCTCGAGGATAAATATTTCAAAGAACTTCTCTTACTAATTGTCACTATATTATTTTATTTTCTTTATTCCCTGCTCCATAGGCTTAATCTATGATCGATATCGAGCACATGTAGGTTTTTTAAAAACACTTCTAAACAAAGTTTGAATCATCTTTTGGTTTTGTTGAATAAGGTAAATGATGTTTGTTCAAGTTTTATTGGAATAACAATTTATGGGTTGAAAGATAACAAGGAGAATTTTTTCAAGGTGAAGTCTTTGTTGAATATATCTTTTACATATAATCATAAAAATCATAAGAAACAAAGTTTGCACAAGAGAAAAGGATCGCACTCAAGATGATACTCTACCAAATCAAGCAAAGGAAAGAGCTTTATCGAGAAAGAAACAAGAACGCAGGCAAATATTGAAGAAATAAACGATGATAATGTCAATAGAGACTTTCAAAAAGAAGAAGTTCTTCAACTATGTATGCATGCAGATATGATGATCACACACACACACATTGGGGACAGATTCAGAAAGTACAAAATTCAAAGTATAGAATTCAAAATTAAAAATATTGTAAATAATACAATTGATTGTAATTACACTTTGATGTTTTTCAAAAACGTAAATAGATTTGTTTCATACTGTTGAAGAAGACGTTGAAACCAAAAATGAATCAGAAGACGAATCACTAGGTATGTGTACATAAATTTAGATTACTATAAGATTCAAACACTCAAGCATATATAACTTAGTGAATTTATGTCGGGTTATGTTATTTAATAGCAAAACTTTAAATTGAAATATGCGGTGGAGAATCTATCAACATTGATGATGAAATATTAAAAATGTTGATAATTTAATAAATTTGGAAAGAAAATGCTAAAGCATTATATAAGATATCAACTAAGAATATATATATAATACTTATTTTAAAGATGAATCAAGAATATAATTAACTTTTTTACTTTCTTATTGAAGCCAAGAAAAGTTGTTAGCTACATCATTATTGGGTATTCAAAAGTCAACAAAGGATACAAAGGTGAAACATACTGTCTTTAACAATATAACTAGAAGATACTAAAAGATTTTGGAAAATCTCAAAAGAAGATGCTCAAGGTTGAACGAAAAGTTGGCAAACAACAATTGTTTCCCTCAGGAGCAATATAAAAGATCGCTTTGACACTACACATGGAAAAACTTTGGGAACGTGGCCAAGGAAAACATTACACAAACATAGAAAATTTCTGCTTTCCAAATAGATGTAAATGATGAATTGGTTTTTTGGACAGTGATTTCTAGACAACCCTACAAAGATAGACTTGCGTAAAATGTTAAAGAATTGGGTCTCAGAATTGTTTGTTAAGAATCTCGTGTTTCACCACATACAAGGGATGTGGGTACAAGGCCGAAGAAAAGCACGAAATCAATATGAAGAACATCCAAAACATATATTTCCAATGACACAAATAGAGTTGTTTAATAAATTCAAAGAAGAGCACAAAGAAGTTAAAATTCTATCAATACATTTGTAACAAAACCATGGTTTGTTAGACCCATCACTGTCTATGACACATGTTGTTGTCGTTACCATGGAGTTTGAGTTGTATTACGACAGCTTTTGGATTTTGCAAAAATTTATGGTTAGTTTCACCTCCTCCTTCCACATTGCGTGATTTTATATCCTAAATTCTATGTGAAAGAGAAGATGATGATTTATTTTACAAAAAAAAAAATGTGCGTTGGTGGAAAGAAATGTGATCAAGCAGTGGAAATCTGTTTGTTTCATTCAAAGTATCATATTGATATGAATGATCAATCATTTTCTAACATAAGAGTCAATTGGAAAAGATATGAATATTTGAAAGTACGACTCATTCTTCTCAAATGTTATTTCCAAAAGGCTTTATTTCAAGGTAGATAAAATCTGTTTGATAGAGTTTTTGAACAGTTTGAGGAAGAAATCTATAAATACACCAAGCATTCACAATACATAGATCTCTATGGAAAGATATACAATTCAAACAATGACGTGAAGTGTTTCTGTACTGTGGATAATTTCCTTATCAGAAGTTCATTTTGCAAAGAATTACACATTCACGACAAAAGAAATACATGTGAGTGAATATTATCGTTCTCTGGGACAAGTCACTATATTTGTCCACACGCTTCTATATAGACATGCTCAACGTAAGTCTTCAAACATATAGAAAAATAATCAACGCACAATCACATAGCATTAAAGAATATCACTTTTATATAAGTGATGATCAAGAACACAACACATTTTCATAACAACATTGTTTTGATAAATTTTTATGATTCATTGAAAGAACGCCAAATCATATTCGATCAACATTGAATATGGTCTGGGATGGGTGTGCGGGTCAGCTCAAATCTACACGATCATTCTATTGGCTATGCCGTCTTCATAAAATTAAAGATTAAATATTACACATTGTTGGAATGTTTTTGAGACTAGTCATGGAAAAGGAGAGCACGACGGTGCAAAAGCATGTATAAAACGAGCACTTAAAAGGTATCAACTGAACTCCTCATATCGATCGATTTGAATTTTCTAAACAAGTTGTTGAATGGTAACATGGCACTAATCCATGAATATAATCCATCATGGGATGTGCCAGTGTGGCTATATATAAATGTTACATGTATGTATAGAGGATATATAAATTTGAATGTGTTCAAATTCTTATATTCAATCTTCAATCACTTTCTGAGAGATTTCAAGTTAACAAGTTCTTGTCTTGTGCGCTGGTGTATTTTGCATGTTGGAATAGAAGATGTAATAGATCAATCGCGTATGACGCCAGTACAATACCTAGAACAAGAAAATACATTCAAGAAACAAAAAGTTTTCAAATGGGTTTGCATTTGATAGATCTAGAATGACTTTGTTTTTTCTCATTGCATAGACTTAATTCGTATCCATAGAGATTTCTGAAAACGAAAATGTAGTATATGTTAAAGCTTGGAGACATATTGAACTAATGTAAAAAGGAAAAATGCCACTTGCAAGCTTAGATAGATAGAATCAAATGAAATCATAGTGTCATTGATGGCTATAGAGTTTCTCGATCTTGTTAGAGAAGGTAAAATTAAATTATATGTTTAAATTTTTCAAAGGACCATAGATACATACTTGTGATAATCATCTACTAATTGCTATTCAACATACCAAATTATTTGCAGGAGATGTTTCCTGGTTGCACTCCTAGACAACACTGAAAACGCGAAATATTATTTGATGCATGCACGTCACAAAAAATGGAGGCTATTAGAAGATTTTGATGATAACGTTTTATTATGAAAGAGGATCCATTGTATTGAAAAGAATATTTTTTTCAAGAAACCCATCAAACCCATAATTACAAGTTCACTTTCAAGACTATCACTAGGGATGTCACAAGTTAACTAATATAGTCATTTGGTATGTGCAAAGATGCATAAATTTCTGAATAGAAGTTCAACAAAAAAAAAAAAAAAAGTTAAAAAATGGAAATGTCCAAAGTTGATCATGAACTAATAATTGAAGATGGAATACTACATGATTTTTAAACAAACTTGGCATGTAAGACCCATAATTGTACTTTTTCATTAAAAGTACATTACAAATTTGATAACTTGTTTTGACTATCTTCAAACATATTTTCATTTATGATATTTATAAAAATACTATGTAGGAGTGAGACAAATTAATGAATTTGCATCTTAGTTTAGCACTAACTAAGATGCAAATTATGTTCTTGCGATTTAAACAAGAATTAATATAATAATAAGTGGGAATCACTTAAGTGATGCACATTTGAATATGAAAAGAAGTACTTACAAATTATAGGTCCCCATCAGCCATATATCCTTCTAAGCATGCCTCTTTCTAACATTTGGATGAGACTTATATCTTAAAGAAACATAGTATTAGGGCAGCATAATGATATCAAATTCTCTCATTGGACATCTTGTGATTGGAAATGCTAATTGTAATTATGAAAATGCTAACTTTGGCCCAAAAAATTTGTGATAAATATACACATATAATGGTGACCTAACCCAAATAGATTTGAACAAGACACATCATTTGCAAAAATCAATTAATATATCTAGTTGAATACAACATTTATTTATGTATCTACATGTGAAATCAAGATTAAAGAGAAGAAAATTATAAAAAATAATTTGTCATTGCATTGAAAGTTATACATTTCATAAATATTCCAATGAGCATACAAAAGGTTCCATACATATAAAATAAAGATTTGAGTAAGTCTATCACCATATCTTCAAGCATTGTAACTCATATTATCATATAAATATTCTGCAGATAAAAAAGTTCCATACATATAAACAAAGATTGAACAAGTCTATCACCATATCTTCAAGCATTGTAACTCTATACTATCATATAAATATTCACAAACAACACTTCCTCCTCTAAGTGAGAACATCACAGTTCACCTTCAATAGTTTTAACTATAGCTTGAGTTAAAAATATTGGTTAAATAATGTCAATCATTAATACAAGTTTAAAAATCATTTTCTCAAATAAAAATCTCTCATACAGACTAACATCACCCCTCAATTTCTTTCATTATCTTGATTATACCCATATCCTTATGTTTTTGGTATACTTTAAGCATTGCAAATATCTTCACATTTAGCTGTTTTTTTTCTCCATTACAAGTTTGATGACAATTCCTATTTAATAAGTGTTTCACCTTGGAAATAAGTCTTCATCACAAGTTTGATGACAATGCTCATTTGATAAGTGTTTAGAAATTCTCATTGGACATCTCGTGATTGAAATTCTAATTGTAATTCTGAAAATGTCAACTTTGACCCAAAAAAATTTGTGACAAATATAGACATATAACGGTGACCTAACTCAAATAGATTTGAACAAGACACATCATTTGCAAAATCAATTAATATATCTAGTTGAGAATACAACATTTTATTTATGTGGCTCATGTGACATCAAGATTAAAGAGAAGAAAAAATTAGAAAAAAAAAATAATTTGTCATTGCATTGAAAAGTTATACATTTCATAAATATTCAATGAGAATATAAAAAAAGGTTCCATACATAAAATAAATATTGAGTAAGTCTATCACCATATCTTTAAGCATTGTAACTCTATATTATCACAAATATTCACATATAAATATTCACATATAAAATAAAGATTGAAATAAGTCTATCACCACATCTTCAAGCATTGTAACTCTCTATTATCATATAAATATTCAAACTCACTTCCTCCTCTAAGTGAGAACATCATAGTTCAACTTCAATAGTTTAAACTCAAGCTATAGTTAAATAATGTCAACCATTACAAGTTTTAAAATTATTTTCTCAAATAAAATCTCACATCAACATAAAATCTCAAATACGCATCAACATCACCCTCAATTTCTTTATTATCTTGATTATGTTCTATATCCCATGTTTTTGGTATGCTTTTTAAGATTGCAAATATCTTTTTACATTTTATCGCTTTTTCTCTCTCCATCACAAGTTTGATGACAATGCCCATTTAATAAGTGTTTCACCTTTGGAAAGAAGTCTTCATCACAAGTTTGATGACACTACCCATTTAATAAGTGTTTCACCTTGGAAAGAAGTCTCAATTAAACTTCTTTCCATTTAAAATAGAGAACCTTGTGGAATTTCCCAAGCTACCATTGATGAAACATTTTATAAAAATAATATAAAAATTCAATATATGCAAATAATTATAATTTAAATTTGACTTTATTCATAACTAAAATTTAAAGAATTTAAAGATTTAAAACTAAAACCCCATATATTATTGTTAATATTATTCCAAAATGATTGGTTGGAAATAAAGATAAAATAACTAAATAACTAAACAATTATACAAGGAAAACCTACAATATTAAACATGTGACTATATTTTATATTCAAAATAATTCAACTACCATCTAAAATAATAATAATAAGTAACAAATGTAATATCCAAATTTCCCATGTAAGTAAAAAAAAACATCTTCAATAATTTTGTTGGAACCAATACTTTAAGTTGAATAATAATAAGTAAAAAATGTAATATATCCATATTCCATGCAAGTTAAATATTAAATAAACAATAAGTAATATAACATAACCAAACAAACATTAGTTTTACCATCAATTATGAGAAATCATATTATGAGAAATCAAATATACATAAGACAAATTACCATTTTGAATTCCAAAATTATGAAATATATATATGTACATATATCGCTATAATAAAAGTCCGACATTATAATAAAAGTCTCAATAGTAACACTGTAAAATACATAAGTTCCATCCATTTTAGGATGATAACATGGAACAAAGACATCAACTCCAAAATTCTGGACTCTAAGCCATCGAAGATGGATGACTTACACATGAAATTGAAACCCCAAAAAAAAGTAGATTTCAAAAATTAGAAATTTGCAATTCAAACATGCAAAATAATACACTTAAATTGTAATTTCATACCAAATTGACATCCATTTCAGGATGTTTGTTCTTGGTAAAACAAATTGCATAGATAGATAGATAATAATGAAAATAAATATAGAACTCTAGATGAAGATAATTCACAAATTTCCATCTATTAGTCATTCTTCCAAATGAAATACTTATCTCCTTGTGGATAAAGTCCAAAATCCTTCCTCGAAATTCTCCTTTGTGGATAAAGTTCAAATCCTTAGAGATGTACTCATCCTTGTGTGTTGTTATTTGATCATATTTACACGTATCAATAAAATAATAATCTCCTCAGCAATTAAAAATATTCTCATCTTCTCAAGAAGTGGGTAATATAATCAAATTTCATGATGCCCTTCAAACTAAAGGGATGAGCATAAATCTCCATATTAAGCAATTCTTCCAAAAGACTACTTATTATCTAAAAGTTCAGAATCTTTCATTTTAAATACCATTCTTCCAAAAAATACTTATCTTTCTATTTCTTCGATGGAATAGATGTTCTCATATAATACTATGCCATTCTTGGACAAGAAAGCAAGGACCACATAAATCTCCATATTGAGCAATTCTTCCAAAACTACTTATTATCTAAAAAGTTCAGAAATCTTCATTTTAAATACTATTCTTTTCCTAAAATACTTATCTTCTTTTCTTCGATGGAATAGATGTTTCATATAATACTATGCCATTCTGGATAAGAAAGCAAGGACTCTAATTACTTAGAAAATTCTAAAACTTTTTGATGTGGGATAGAGTTTGCTCTCAAATATTCAAACATATTCACTTCAAAAATTAGGTGTTCATCATGATTCAACCTTTAAATAAGTTTGAGGTATACTACGGCAGCCAACATTCAAACATATCTGGGTTCAAAATTAGATGTTCATCTATAGATCTAACCCTATATAAGTTTGAGGTTACACCATTTAAGACAATGACAAACTTATCTAGGATTCTATATAATTCAAAATAATTGAGGAAAGGCTAAAAACTATAAATTTGAAAAAACAAAAAATTGCATAAAAATCAAGAACATACATGAATCATCCTGTAATGGACAATATCATTTCCTAACTGGGTTGCTTCATCAATCCCAATATCTCTCTCGAGCACACTCTCATGTAATCGCCTTCCACATTAGCCTATATATCACATTTCAAATTTGAAAATTTTAATAAATTATATTCAAACGACATATAAATACATTAAATTTAAAATGATTTTAATACATTAAATGATATCTGTGAACTCCCCATCTCCAAACTCTCCCAATGAGAATTGAGACAAGCAACTGAAGTACCAGGAGATGGAATAGAAGGAATAGATGGAATAGAGAGTTGTGAACAACAACTAAGAACAAAATCGAGGATTTAACGTATTCATAATTATACAAAATTATAAATGTTGGTGAACTCTTATTCAAAAAGAGTGGAGATTGAACAACTATTAGGAAAAACATACCCAATTCAATCTATCCAAATTCAAACTTTTTGAATCAAGTCCCCTACCAAATGAAGATTCGTTTTAACATATATCCAAACTGGGATTAATGACAAGAAGAACTCGATTTATTTTCATATATAGAAACAAGGATACATATATCTAGAATTCTAAGTAAACTATCATAAAATGCGCCAAAATTTGCCTAAATAGATCACATACCATTCTATTTATTATGTCATCATTCTCAATGACCTTTTTCCAGAACCATCCCGACAAAATTTGGCATACTTAAAAATTTCTTCTTCATTATTGCATTCAGGTTCTGCGAGATTTGTTTTATCAACAAATGTGGACCAAGAATTGGCCTCGCTTCACCGACGCTTCATGCCGCCATCAACACCATAGAACATAGATTCCAAATTTTCCCCATTGTAGTCCCGGCCTCTTTGCCAACTTCTAATGTAGACCGGAACTCTGAAAGTGATGCAAATGTCCCCTTTGGGTGAGGTACTAGAGGTTGTGGATGCCTCGACAATGCTCCACTTCGACATGCCCCTTTGTGATTATATGTACATCATTTACCAATACCATAATATTTATACGGTAGACTGGTATAATCCGACTTCATCTGCAAGAAAAACTCAGAAAAAATGTCTTTTCTGTGTAACAGAGTGGACCTCATCGTTCCACGTAAATTTCCCATATGCGGCCAATAATCTGTTATATAGATGTCCAACAAAGTGGGGGTGCTTAAAATATTATTGCACCTTCAATCATTTTCCGCTTTGGACCCTTCTTGAAATTGAACATAGATACGCCTCTTCCTTTGAAACTCTATTTTTATCAGATCCCATTTATCGTGACCCATCACCTCTAACTTTTCTCCTCACTAATAGATCTAATAAACCGCCGCTGGTTGGCCCCTATCTTCTCGATATGTATACATAAAGTTTTACTCGTTGAATGTAAAATAATTTGCAAAATTTGTTTGCTCTCCAAAGGAAGTTCCAAGATTGCCAAATCATTTTCCAGTCCTCTTTTATGACACCTCGAAAGCATATCTCAAGTATCATTGCTTCAGATATTCCTTCCTGTGGAAGTTCATCGCCAATTTCAAGGATAGGTGGATGTTGGCTGTAATCTTTTTGTTTCTTCATAACGCCACCTCCTACATCCACCTTCACTCTCTACACCAACATTTCCAACATTTTCATGACAACTACTCATCGAATTTCTTTTGCTATAAATTGATTGCCTACACACACATTTGAAAGTAATCACAACATTTAACATATTACAAATTTAAATACAACAAAATTCAAATGAAATTAACAAAATTTAAGAAACTTACTGTAAATGTTCTCTCAGTCCGTGAGCTATTCTCTACATTCTCGTGTAGAGTGTTGATGCTAAATCATCCAAGAAGGTCGATACATAACACCGGGTTTGAGCAAGTTCTGCAGTTGATTTATTTACAGACTTGGTTGAAAATCTCATTTGACGAGATTGTTGGTGCTCACTAAGTCTCAATTGAAGAAGGATTCATTGTTCTTCCTTCTTGAAAAATCCTAGAGCGTTTGCGAGGAACGTTTGCATAATCTCGTGTCGACATCACTCCACAATATCTATCCACAATGCAAAGTTTATCAAAAATCCCAAAGATGTACACAAGTTCAATCAATTTAAAACACAAAGATAACTCAAAGTTTTAAATGAAGCCACAGAGGTACTTTCTCATTAGAAGGCACAAATACCGGTCATTCAACCATGAATCAATCAACTAAAATATAAGTAAGGGGTCCATAGACAACATCCATGAACTGGCCCCACAAGATTTGGTAAGGTCTGGATTTCACTAATGTTGGAGAGGTGTGTGTGAGCCCATTCTTTATTAGTAACTCTTTATTCTCTTTATTCTCGATTTGAAATGATCACCCAGCTTCCCTGATGTAAGCCTGCCACAAGTGCATTCTACCTTATAGATCAATTATACCATGGACCAATGTTAGTATTATTGGTCCATGGTATCCTTCATCGATATCATCTTTTATCTAATGGTTTCAAGGGGTTTAAAAATGTCAATGATATCCTTATTTATTAGAACCTTAGTGACCATATTTTTGACCCCTTTGATGTAGGGAAGAGTTTTGTATGAACATGGATTATATGCCATTGCTTTTAAACTTCCCATTAGCATTGTTTAAATGGAGTTTTATAATGATCCCTTTATTGTCATGTTAAATGGGATATTTGATGTACTGTTTGTATGAACCCAATATAAATTAAATTAAGATGAATGGACCTAGTTGTTTGTTTGGATGACTTGACATTTAAGTAAAAATTGTTGATATTGTGGATATAGCTGAACTAAATACATAATTTTGAAATATTTTATGATGACCTAAAGTTGCTGATAGAAGGACCAAATATCAACTAAACTAATTCAATGAAATATCAATTTACTTATTGTTAAATTTATAAGAAAACTACAAGAGCCATTCCCTCTGAAAGGATGGCTAAGATCCTAGACAAGATCTAGGGCCCCCAATGTACTCCCTCACTTGGTCTAGGACCAAACAATCAAGCCATGGAAAAATACTACTGTTAGGGCCCGCAGTATATGACTGGGGTTTTTAGTATAAGACCAAGGAATTAAACCCCCTAGATAAGTCCTGAGCTCCCTCACACATGGTCCGTGTTACCCATGCCTAGGAAGTTAATGATTGATCCTTAGTCTTGGACCTTAGTGGATAAAATTCCAGAAAATGTTTCGAGGCAAATTGATCACATATGCAATGATTAAAAAGTAATAAGATTACCATGAAATGAATGAATGAGTATTTCCACCTTATAAACCCTCCTTAAGCCTCTCCCACCCTTGTTTGTGTGATTTGGGATTTTATGTTGTTTTGTCTTAAGGGTTAATTAAAGCTTAAATTAAATGTTTACTATATCATGTTTAAATTATTTAATTTAAACAAGTAATATTACACTATTTTAATTTTTAATTATATTTTAATACCCTAACCTAAAGTATAAATAGAACCCCTCCTACCCCTCACATTACATAATTTTATTTTCTCTCTAGAGTGAGTAGATCCTCTCCTTGCTATGGCCTTCTTGATTTTCTGTTGGAGTCTCCTTGCTGCGATCCTCTAGATTTTCTATTGGAATCTCCTTGTTGTGGCCCTCTTGATTTTTTCTGTTGGAGTCTTCCTTGTTGAGGCCCTCTATCTTTTGTTGTTGTAGAGTGTGTTGGAACTGCTGAGACTTTTCTGTGTGGGGTTAATGTGCACCGACCCTCCTCCTCTTGTTTTGGGGTTTTATGTTGTTTTGTCTTAAGGGTTAATTAAAGTTTAAATTAAATGTTTATTATATCATGTTTAAATTATTTATTTTAAACATGTTATATTAATTATTTTAATTTAATTTATATTTTTAATACCCTAGCCTAGAGTATAAATAGAACCCCTCCTACCCCTCACATTACATAATTTTATTTTCTCTCTCGAGTGAGTAGATCCTCTCCTTGCTATGGCCTTCTTGATTTTCTGTTGGAATCTCCTTGCTGCGATCCTCTAGATTTTCTATTGGAATCTCCTTGCTGCGGCCCTCTTGATTTTTTTTGTTGGAGTCTTCCTTGTTGTGGCCCTCTATCTTTTGTTGTTGTAGAGTGTGTTGGAACTACTGTGTAATGACCTCCTCGTTACGACAACAACTCTTATAACAGGTGGAATTTTTATTTTTATTTTTATTTTTTTTGTGTGTTTAAGGTGTGTGCGCGTGTGTAGAAGTAACAGATACTCTTGACTCTATGTCGCCACTCGACAACCAACAAGATGCAACCACAATGTTCATCACAAGAAGACTAAAGGCACACAATGAGTAACTGCAACAATAAACAACCAGAGACACAAGGCGAACAACGCAAACATTTAACGACATACTGGGTTACGCACAGTATGAACACAGAGGGAGGGATCCAAAGTAGTAGATCTTATTATTTCTGCACAGGAAAGCAGGGCGTTTAATCTTATTTCTCTGCTCCAGAGAGATAGAAGGTCAGATAGGCTCCTGGCCGACTGCTCAGGCAGAAACTAGTAACCCGACTATGAACAAGACACAAGCAAGATGAACACCACAAGATGACATATGACATACAACCGTAACAACATGTTTTTAACGACGATCAAACGACAATAAGTAAGACTGACTACCCGCCCGTCCTACCCTGCAATGGTTAGGACCTCCAAGACACATAATCAATGCTCAACCCAGGTTCCCATCGATTTTAACCACTTAAGGTCTCAGGGCGGGCGACTGTTCTAAGGAACATGGAGGTGTCTACATCCCGCCCGACACAAGAAGACCACGCCTACAAGCCAAAGATAAAACCTAATAATCAATATTTCAATCAACACGGTCATCCACATTAAGGCAGTTGGCGATAGTAAAACAATAATAAATCCTTAAATTACTCATTACGGTAATGCGTCGGAGGTGTACTTTTAATCGATTGACAAGCGAAGACAATTGGTGCAACAAGTCTGACCTTCAATTGGTTTAAACTTTTAAATATAAATTACAAATTTCTCGCTATGATCAAGTCTAGTTCATCAAGAACCGTACATCCAAAATATGCCATCCAACAGGATAATCATATTACCCTTATGACAATATATAATTAAAAGATTTCACTACACTAACATTAATTTTAAGGTTAGCGCAATAGTCTAAATTCCATTAACTCATGCATTTACTGTAAATAAAATGAGGAGTTATGATTGATCAAATGGCATTAATTTATAATTATTCGGTCATAAATAAAGCAACATCCTAATCATGAAACTCAATTCAATTTTAATCCAGAATAATGAATGGTGACAAATTATCAATTAAAGCGAAATTTAACCCTTAATTTAGAATTAACGCAACGTTCAAATCAATCATCTCCTTCACGGATTAACAAGGAATATTTATGATTCATTGTTAAAATCCACATTAACATCAATCTAAGATTAAAATTCCATAATGACGCAACGTACTAAAATCAATAACTCATTCAAGTTTTAATCAAGAATCGTTATTCATAATTATAAATGCAATTTTCTCCAATAGCTTTGCCCTTATGAATAGATTGACACACACATTAAAAACATCATTAGATAATGCAATGAAAGATAGATAAACCACAAAAGAGTAATAACCTATGGATATAAATTTAAATTAATTATGCGCATTAAATACACCATTAAGAAGTCGATGAAAAACGGAAAAACACCAAAACTGAGAATGTAAGGGCATATAAAAATAATGTGTTGGTATCAATATTTCCTCCCTTATTCATTTACTATTGATGCTTTAAGTTCTCCTTAAACACACACATTTTTAGAATTCCATGACATATGTATTTTTAAATTGCGATGACATATATAATTGTAAAATGCAATGACATACATAAATAATTTAAGGACACGTTTTTGAAATGTAATTACAGATATAAATAACATCATTTCATGGTAATCCTTACAACTACTTATTACAACAGAAAACGCTGACATGGCCATCACGCAAGGGTACGAGATAAAACGAAGGTGAGGTAGGCAGGTAAAAGGAAGGCGGTGAAGGGTGGAGCTAAGTCTGAAGGGCTGGCGGTAGAAATCTCCAGGATACGCTGTCAGTAGAGTGAGGAAAGGGGAAAGCGTGGTAACAAGCCACAAAATTAAGGAATTCTGAGTCCCCAATACGAAAACCTTGCCACGCGTTGATAGGAGCAGACAGCCCGTTCAAGGAAAAATTGCCAGAAGAGAGAGAGAGACCGCCAAGGAAAAAAGCGCAGAGGATTAACGCCCAAGAAAGGATGATCGGGCAAAGGAAATCAACAGCAAGGATAACTGCATAGTGGGTTTCGCCGGGTAAATAATTTCACATAGCTAAAACTCCATTTATTTAAACCAAGGTAAATTCCAGTCATCAATCCGCCAGGGTGAGTTAACCAGCAGTAAAAAAAAAATCTGGTAAAAGTGGTGGCGCTTGTCTAAAACAATCCCAAATGTTAACATGCTTCCTACAATAGATATGCATGCGCACTGCACAGTCAACTCAGGTACACAACCCAACACCGTGGTCTCCAAAAAAAACCTTGTCTTTAACAATCAAGAGATGGGACGGTCATTAAACCAGCAACAAATGAATAGCACATGCAGAGGGTAACTTGAAGTAAAAATTTAAAAGAAAATGCAGGACTTCACATAATCTTCAGCAGAGAAAATAAAAACCCAAATAAATAACGCAAAGAATATCACTGTAAAAAGGCAGGGAAATTATTCGTTCACAATCAGTGCTGGGATAAACGACCCAAGCAGAAAACATTTAACCCATAAATCGTTGAGATACACATCACATCGCAGGGAAAAATTGGACAAATGGAACGCCGAGATGGACAACACACGCAGAAGAAAATGTTGAGTTCGAGGGTGTACGTTATAAATGAATCAATAAAAGCCAACCCTAGAAATAGAAATAGACGTAAGGGTTCAGGAATCAACCCAGCCACACTGGGATGAGAATATTTTGAGGAGGTGGGTTACAGTCAAAGAGGAAAAAGGCGCGGCCCTTACAATGGACAAAATTTGTTGTATATTCCTTGCCCAATATCTATTTTTAAACGGCAGAGGTAAAACATACAATAAAATTTTATACACATAATTTTTTTGTTACACAACAACACTCACAAAAAAAGGGGAGAAACAAGTCCATCCCACAACTGTTCACATCTCCGGATACCAAAATAATTTGTTGAAAACCGAGGAGAATTCCCAAGCCCTAAAGATAGCTCATCCATTAAATGTCAAGGAAAGGGATGATCCCAAATCGAACACATCCATTAACATCATAAGGGTTCATATACACGTTAACTAATGATTCTTTTATTTTTAACAAAAATGCACTTGTGTACCTGGGACTGAAGGCGAAAATCTAACACATCCATTAACATCATATGGGTACATACACACGTTAAATAATGATTCTTAACAAAATGAATTCTGTGTAATTGGACCTGGGCTTATAACCCCAAGGACGCTATCCTGAGCTCCATGCCACTCCCACTGAATCGCTGAGACTCCCCACTGGTACCTCCCAGCCAACGTTAGGGGTACTTTTCTTCTCCCTTAGTCCCTCGAGCCGTAAAGGGGCCATACAAGAACCAGATATAGACTAGTGTCTCAGCTTGCCTCCATGGTTGAGCTACCACTCTATTACAAGTTGTGAAATTCCCAACTCCTCACAAGCAAACAAGCCCAAATTCTCAATTCTAAGAAGATAACCATCCCTAACCTAACCCTCCTTTTTATAGTGTTTCAGACCTCTGCCCCTAATCACACCACTGGGTATTTTTAATGAAACCCCTAAAAATTTCCTCTATTTTACAAGTGTCACCATCCCCCACTGCTTCTCCATAAATTATTTTCTTTTCTTAAAAGGCTACTCTCTATTTTATTTCCCCTTTCTCTTTTAAAAAAAAAAAACTAAAAGGTAAATGCACTAAATTAAATCTTTTTCATTTTATTATTATTTTTATTTAATTATCTTTGTTCTTTCACAAGTTAGGAAATAATATAAATGCGCTTAATTAATCTTTCACTTATTATTTATTTAATTATCTTTTGTTCTTTCAAAAGCTAGGAAATAATTTCCTTCTTTGCAAAATTTTAACCATTAGTTTTAATTTAATTCTACTCTCATTATTTACCCTCAATTTTATGAAGACCAACTATTACTTAAGTGGGTTTTTATTTGAATTTTTTATTTTATGTTAGGGCCTTTCTTTACAAGGTTACACTAAAATTTTAACCTAGAAAAAGTCTTAGGCTTAGATTTAGACTGGTATTAGCTTACAATTGGTTAGGAGAAGTTGTTTTCATGATTTATTATAAGTGTTGCTTTAGGGCTATTTAGGTTTGTTCTCTATCCACATCAATGCAACGTTCTTCAGATGCACCACGCACCCCAAGGGCGCCACTCCGCCTCATTCGCTTTCGCACAATGTGCCTCTGTGATGCACCACGGCTCCAAGGGTGCCACTAACCGGACTCCATTGGTAGAAATTGGCAACCCCTAGAGTCAACACTGTGTGAACTCCTTGTGGGAGACTAGGGGCTCTGAGGGATAAGGCCCCCACCTTATTCCATGCCCCTTAGAATCATCATGATGGTGCATCGTCGCAGCTTCTCTTCACTAAGATCGCGGGATCCTCTCAATCAGGTAATTGTTAACCTATAGTTCGAGCTACAACAGGAGTGCTAGTAGGTGGTGGCAGGGTTGTTGTTCACCCTCTCCTCAACCTCTCGAAATTGTGTACCCCTTTGGTCGGCAAGCTATCGTCACCGCATCAATGGCCAATCGTGTCATAACATGTCAACTCAAATCATCAAATCAATGAAGCCATCACAAGAATAAATCAACCCAAATAGCACACTCCCCGACCAATATGGAGTCCAAGGTTCCATCGATGCCTCTTCATACTCAAGGTCAAACACTACACACTCAATAACCGAGTCAATAGGCACCGCCTACATCAAATAGTAAAACATCATGTCGCTTCATCATAACGCATCATAATCAAGTATAAATGTTTTAACATCGAAAGTCCAGATCACTCAGGAGCAAGTGTCCTCAAATAATAAGTTTTCAAGGTACAGAGTGGGATGTTACACATCACACTTTCATGTGTGGGGTTAATAAAATCAATCTCCTCCTCTTGTTGTATACCAAGAATAATGTGCACTAACCATACTAACTCCTACACAAATATTTGTATAAACTACCAAGAAGCAACCGATAGCATATCAATAGACACCATATGATCAATGAAATCCTTTGCATTTTGGACATTAGTGATAGAGAAAATGGAGGCAAGAATAAGTTGGTATTTCTCAACTTGTTTCCTAGGACCAATAATGATGGCTAGTAGGAAAGGAATATGGCATGTAATAATATATCCTAACACTTTTGTAGGAGACAATGTCTAGGTAGAATTTGATGAGATTTCTATTAGTAAGAAAAGAAGTATCCTTTCAGGACTCTTAAATTCATATAACCTATGACAAGGATACTTTTCTAGAGTATTCAACATATTCAAAGATTCTTTTCTCTAAAATACACAATCTCATTATAAGTTTGATGCCATTTTGGAGGAGCAAGACCTCAGCTTTTTAGGTGAGTGAAAGTGACCATTATTATGGGCCCATGCTAGTGTCTACACTAATAATACGTAATTTTTCCCCTAATTGAAGTTCCATAGATTTACAATGTAATTCTCACAGTTGCTATGTTTAAGTGTATGGAAAGTTTGCTCAAAGCAGATCATGTTGTCCACAACTTAGTCCACATGTGTGCATGACAATGTGATTAACTTAGAAAATTATAACTTGTCATTAGATGCATTAGGTAGTGACTCATTAGGAATTAATAAGTAGTATGCTTAGTCTTAAATTGCAAGAGAAAACCTTAAGCCTTCTCAAGAACATCCTAATAGTTATGTATAGATTCTATAGGGATGTAAGGGAATACTAGCATTGTAGTATCTAGTTTGATCAAAAGCACCACACATAAATGGAGGAAATTCTTGTGAAATACCTTCTTAAACATTACACGACTAGTTAGAAGCTATGAGACCACATCAATAGCAAGTTTAAATGTGAATCCATTTTCACCATGGAACAAATTACATCGACTTATAGCTACATCAGAGATGGCTTTGTGACTTGATTAGTGAAAAAAAACAAAATATGAGATAAAAAACAAGCTAATGGGAGTAACATCACATTCCACAATTTCTGAAAAGGAAACATAACCAATGTGACCAAGCCGGGATGATTAGCTAGGGAATTATTTTCATTATTGGTATTTCATGGAAATTGGTATGGGTGAACATGGGGAGTTTTGAGGAGATTTTGAACTATGAGGACAAAGCCTATGATAAAATTTATTTGACTACCATTAAGGAGGATGAGGTGATAACTACAATCCTAGATTTGGTAATTATGGTTAAACAAGGATTCTCTATTAGTTGTGGAATAATGGTGTGTCATATGGACTAAACTTGAATCTAGGGTGGTAGTGTTTGAGCCTCAATGATCTTTAACAACCACAAAAATGTTCTACAAGCAAGAGAAGTGTCCCATCACTAGTCAAAGAAGGCCTTGGGAGAAGCTTGACGATAAAATGCATGACACTAAAATGAGTATGTGGTGCAGGAATATTTATGGAAAGAGAATTAAGAGAGTTTCTGGCATGCATGATAAGTGTTTCATGTAGTGGAGGAAAGGTCATTACAGGCCCACCTGGATGCATGAAAAGGGTACATGAATCTAAAGAAGTAGATGAAGAATAAGGAGAGAATATGCCACTTCCCCAAATTCCGTTTTCATCAGAAGAAGTCCTTTTAAAGGATTGATTAAGATTATCACACCAAGGATTTCAACCCTGGTGTGTAAATAGGAAAATTAAATTGCTAGTTATTTTATAGAGACATAAATGTATAGATGTCTTATAGTTAATTATACATGTGGAGCTTAATGAATTGATTAGCATAAGGTTGAAGTGATTGACATGTAACCATTCATGATGAAGTTATTACACGATAAACATTTTTAATTGGATGGTAAATCATTTCAACATAATGCCTTGGCCAAATTGTTTTTCTTTTTCCAAGTAATCATATGGTTTTAATTTGAATATGAATCCTTTAGATACAAAATGGAGGGTGGAAGAATCATGGAGGTTCTCAAATCACTCAAGTATTAACCCACCTTGGTTTAGTACTACCCATTCAATTTATATCACATTCACCATCTTGGGATAAGAGTCAAAACACATTGATACATGGTCTTTAAGCCTAGATATTCTAGGAGGATTGATGAGGGCCCTTTAGTTGGGTTAGAGATTGCAACACTTTCTACAACTTGTCGCAGAAAGTAATTTCATAGAAGTTGTAATGAAGAAGACTCTTTGAGATTTACTCAAAAGGTAAATTTATCTTTAAGCAGGTGCCACATAGACCCATTTATAACTCAGTTGTTTGCATACACAAATTTGATTAGAAACTTCAATAAAGTTTGTTTTTCTTTAGAATATGATTGCATAGATTAATTAAAACTTTTGTAAGTGGAGGAGAATGCTCCGGCTAAGTTGGTTTTTAGAAAGTTAGGGTGATCCAATGAGGAGTAGTTCTCATGATAGGTGTAGATCAATTTTTTAGGAGATACATAGATTTGAACTCTAAGGAGTAGGAATCATGATCAGTGTAGTTCAATCTATAGGAAACTTCTGCTTATGCCAATATTTAGAAAATACAAGAGTGAGACATAGAGAAAGAACATTTATTAAAAATGAAACTCCCTTTAGATTTTAATTTCTTTGTTATATTTTATATTACAACACTTCACTCAGATTTGACCGAGTCACACATTAATACCCATTTATTTAAGTCTCAAAATAACCACTACATTATGACCCATTTATTTCATAAAAAAGTATAAAGGTAGACATTAAGCATCTTGCTATGGGAAAAGACCCTTAATCCTCATAGCTTAATATTGGAATGGTTAAATGAGGAGGCACATTTTTCATGTACTTCTCAAGGAAATATATATTCAATCAATTCATATGTCATAAGGTATCCTATATAATGGTAAGGTAGCAAAGTGATACATGTTCACATTTAGATGGTGATATAAATAAGGTAAAAATTTACATAACTAATTATTTGGCATAAGCATAAGAAAAAATAAGCATAAGCATCTTTTTCAAGCATCTTTATAAAAAAAAACTAACTTTATAAGAAAAAAAACTAACGTTATAAAAACTTTCTTATTAACTAAACCACAAACAACTTTAAACACAAAAATATAAAAAATAACAAATTTTTCATTCCAATGGTTTGATTGAAAAAAAGTAATAATTAAATTTTATATAAAAGGAAAAGGAAGAAATAAATTCCAGGGCTGTTAAACTAATGTAAGATACAGTAATGATGATTGACATGTAAACATTTAATGACTGGTGAACTATGTCATTACAATCTCTTAAAACTTTAATTTATTTTTTATTTAAAAAAATTAAAATAGCAACAATAACTATAAGCAAAAGTAGGTGAAAGAAAAACAGAATTGTGTGTGTTATAATAGATAGAAATAAACTGTAATAGTGATTAACATGATAGCATATAAATCGTATCCGTGTAAAAAAATATAACTTTTATTCTTTCTAATTTCAGAAATAAAATTAAAAACAAATACCATTTAAAATGATAAGAAATGGGTTATTTGTTTAAGGAACTAAAATGCATAGCAGAGGCTGGTTAAACTAATTATATATGCAGGTTAGTTGAGGAATGAGTTAATATATATGGCGTTAAAAAAATGTTCATGAGTAATATTTAAACTGTTAAAAAACCTAAATTCAATAACTGTTAAAAAACCTAAATTAATTAAGAAGCAACGACAGGCGGTTACACTACCACAAACACAGATTAAACTAATTAGAAAGAAATAAAGTGTCTGTTAACCCAAAATGCAGTGAGGCTAACTACTATCCATATGGATAAACACCAAAGCCAGCATGTTAAAACTAATAAGAAAAACAACATGGGTGTGTTAACTACTAACTACTAAATATGTATGTTAAGATACGGTAATGAAAACTAAAATGTGATAGCCAAACGGTAAGAACACAGGGAAGCGGAAATAAAATTAAAATGTGATAGTTGATAGCTGATAAGATCAGTGGATGATCTTATCGGCTATCGGCTATCACGTTGTTTAGAAGAGAGCAGTAATAGCCAATAAGATCAACCGACCTTGAAGTTGTTTTCTCCAGTGGATGATTCGATGGAGAAAAACTAAACATATAGTCCAAAGCTATGGTAATAAAACAGTCCAAACATTCGGTATCTTAAAATATACAGTCCAAAGCTACGGTAACTAAACTAAACATACAGTCCAAAGCTACGGTAACTAAACATACGATATATTAAAATAGTCCAAACATACAGTAAAAAGCTATGGTAATAAAAACTTAAAACAGTCCAAAGCTACGGTAATAAAAACTTAAAACAGTCCAAAGCTACGGTAATAAAAACTAAATAGGTATCTTAAAACAGTCCAAACATACAGTCCAAAGCTACGGTAATAAAAACTTAAAACAGTCCAAACATACATTTAAAACAAATATGGTTTAGAAACTTACCTGTTGCAACCACAACGATGACCCCGGCGCCGACCTCAACTGCGCTCACGTCCGCTACGCTCGCGACCTCGCGGCGACCTCCTCACGAAAACGAATACACACGACAACACAGCAGCATACACCAAACGACAACAAATTTTCGTAAAACATTCCAATATCGATGTGTCGTTAATATATAAACAATCTTTCGACCGAAAAAATGTTCGGCCGAACTATTTTTCGGCCGAAATATAGTTCGGCCGAAAACGGATTGCCGGAAAAAAAATATCTGGCCGACCAAATTTGTACACGCAAATCGAGGGGGCGGTTATTGCACCGTTCGATTTGACGGTTATTTTTTTGGCCGAAAACAATATCTTTCAGTCAAAAAAGATTATTAGTTCGGCCAAAAAAATGTTTTTTGTAATTTTGGAGACCTTATTGTCACGAAAGTGTAACCCACCTTTGTGATTTCACCCTTCGGGCTTCGGGCCTTTGGGAGTTCTGGATTCTCGCATCTGTCTCTCTTCCGAAGTGATTATAACCGGAGTGCAGGATATCCTGCCACGTGTCCACTTCGATCAACGATCTGGATCTACTTCGGCTCTTCAGAGCTTCAGGAGTCCTTTACTCCTCATCTTCTTCTTGCTTCCTCCTAGAGTACAAGATCGCCTGACACATGTCACTTTCTTGAAGATCAACGGCCACGAGTGATTGAGGAGACTTAACTTGCTCACTCTTTAATTTCCTTGCCGATCTTCGCAAGGCGAAGATGCTCATATTTAGTGGGATGGATATCCACCGTTGATCTATTGATCTAGCAAGATCAATGATCCTGAGCCATTGCGGGATAACAACTTGCTCACGCTTTAATTTCCTTCCCAACCCCCGCATTGCTAAAATGATCGTTTGTGTCGAGATTGATATCCGTCATTGATCTCTTGATCTAGAAAGATCAATGATCCTGAGGGATTGCGGGCTCACAACTTGAAGAAATTTTAATTTCCTTCTCGAACCCTGCAATGCCTCCCCATCGTCGATCTCTCTCCAATGAGATTTGATGGTTGTGACTTAATCTTTGCTTGATCTAACAGCTAATTCTTGCTCTCACTCAGATCTTACGGCTGAAAAAAAAATGCGCCTTACATTCGGGCTCGTCGTTTTTGAGCTTAATTAAAGGCTCATATATGTTCCTGCGTCCAATCTTACGACTGAAGTAGCTTCTCCTTTGTTTCTTCTGCAAACTTTCTCCTTAAGAAAAAATTTCGTGAATCTTTCACGAATTCTTTAAATGCTCACGAATATTTAATTGTTTCATCCTTCTGCAGCTTTGCTTCCTTGCGCTTGTTGTCTTCATTGATCTTTTGAGCGCACTTCAGACTGCAAATTTCTCTCTAGGCTTTGTGAAGAATCTTGCGTCTTGTGCTCTCGTCTAAGAGACAATGTAAGCTCTACTCTTTAGGCACTGTGAAGAGGCTTACGTCCTAAGCTCTGATACCATGACAAAATGAGAAGAAAAGAAGATAATACACAGAAGATGAAATTAGAAATAAGAATGAGCATAGTGCAATTCATTAAACGAACAACAAATCAAAAAAATCAAGCAGTGTATACTCACATTTTGTTGAGGTTATAGATATAATTAACATTGATTGCCATTAAAATTTCTCTTACAGTTTTTGATATGTTGACGTGTTCGATCATGGAGATATATGGCACATTTGTGGGATTCTATGCTAGGAACTAGTACTGCTCATTTGTGAGAAGTAATTAGGAACCAATACTGCTAGTTTGTGACATATCCTCCATTTTTGTCACCTTGCCTCATACAAAACAAGCGCTCGCTGCAGCTTCTCGATGTCTTCCTCCACATTCCAATCCATATCTTCTTCCATGTTCCAATCCAATCCATGCAATTAAAAGACTGATCAAATAATATTAAAAAAATAACACACGAAGCATAATCCATCAGAAGTTATACACTGGTTGGCTACTACCTCCAAACCTAGGCTGCTTTTTGAAATTTAGGGTAAAATTAACTTTTTTGTTAGTACAATTCTCTATCCTTGGGAAACAAGAGTACGAATGGTAAGATAATTTTCATGGTTTGTACAAGTCTTTATCCTTTGGAAACGTACTTAAGTAAGATAATTCCATTTACAGTAAAATCAGAAAAATGAGAAATGTTAAATTTTGCATCGAATAGAAGCTTCCATTGCACTTCATCCTCCCTTCTTAATTGTATTGCCAGAAACATTATCAAGCCATGTATCTGTTAGAGATGCATGTGAGTTTGCAGTTTATAGTTGTTTGCATTATGCAAATAATCGTTCTTGAAAACGCCAAATGTTTGCTTTGACTTGATTCGAGAACATATGGATTGATGGATCGACCTATTTTACATCTCACCGCTCTTCTCCTAAAAACAAAATACAAAATAGTTGTTTTAGGATTTTCCAAGATAAGCCTGGCTTCATAATGTCAATCGGCCACTTTTCAAAGGAGACCTTGTTAAAATGAGTTGGACAGAGAGAATAAGGGACGGTAGTGTTTAACTTAGGGTTTAGTGTGATGGATTAATGTGGTTTAACTTAAAGGAAAGAATTATTTGACACTATCATTAGGGTTTAAGTGCTTTGTGCAATTGGTTTGGGTTCATTTGTTTTTATTTCATTGTGTATGTCCTATGTTAAAAATTCACTAAGTGATTTCATTTTTAGATTATTGGGAATTTCATTTTTTTTTATTATTGGGCATAAAAATAAAAATAAATCACTAAGTGATTTCATTTTTAGATTATTGGGAATTTCATTTTTTTTTATTATTGGGCATAAAAATAAAAATTCACTACAGTGATTTCATTTCATTTTTAAATTATTGGGGATTTTATTTTTAGATTATTGGACAGATGTTTGGTTAGTTGCAATAATACGACTAGGTTTTTGAGGTTTTTATATTCAATTGATATATGACTAGCACAGCCACAAATCATTCATGGTTGTGAACGCCGAAATAACCGAGCCCTGGGCATTAAATAACTGTGTGCATTAAAATTGTGGTTGGTAAACTTGGGCTTTTTAGAAAATGAAAAGTTAATCATTCAGAGGTGGCAATCATCCTAACCATCATAGTAAATTTTAAATATGATTAAGTAAAAGTAAAAAAATAAACATGTAAACGGATGTCTTTATAATAGTGAGGAAGTTAGTGGTTGAAATCACAACCATTGATTTATTGGGACGATTAAGAATATTCCAACAATATTTAATCTTGTCCATACAAAACTAATTAAGTACTAAAAACATATTAAATATGCCCATTATTAATAGATGTACGTCTTTCAACTTAAATATTACAACCATTATTAAAGTATTAGAACCATATTAGCTAACTTTTAAGCAGTGAAAGATCATGAATACCAAATCAAAGATATGTAAACATTAATCATAACTGAATATAAAAACCTGAAAATAGTTAACTGATAATCAATTATAGCGTACTAATTTCATATCTCAGCACTCATATAATTAGCTCCTAACCCTCTTTATATTTTAGAAATTATTTCCCTAAACCTTGGTTGAATATTCTTAAGGAATTTGGCTACTAAGGCATTGTTCTATCTAATGTATATTGAGGTGTGTAGTTGGAAGCGACTTGCACTATACAGGTTGTTTCTATGGACTGAAATACACCTATGGATTCAAGGAGCTAGCCTAAATTGAAGGGGAGATTGTGCTAAGGTGATAGTGGTGCATTTCCCATGTTGTGCTTATCCCTAAAATCACCTTCACAAGAGTTATTAGTTTCGATGATAACCCTACCCACTACAAAGCACTAATTATGAATAATGACTCAATATGAGCATTAAGTGATGCACATAATAGAGGCAATGAACCTAAGGGATCAACCATAAGATATTTACATGAAGCTCAAAGAATTAAACCTATGAAAATAGCCCACTAGGTTAAGTGTGTATGTCTTACTTATTTAGATATAGGACAATATAGCATCTCATGAAATTCTTCATCAATTTCTCTATATTTCCAAAATAGGCATAAGCATTCTTCTCTATTAAAAAATTTCCATCTCCTTTATTCAAGGCGAGGGAATGGGAACTTAGAAAGAGTGAAAAATTATACATTTTTTTTTTGTCATGGGGGTTTTCTCTTAAATGATATGGTGTTATGTGTATATAATGAGAACTTAACATGACATTTCGCATAATAACTCATTATTTTTAATTTCACCATTACAAAACTGTTCGAAACGGTGACAACAACTCATCCGTGAATAGGATTTTAGATCCTATAAACTGGGATTGGTTGTAACCAATGCACCTAAGTTAGAATATGGATGAGATCACAATTATTAATCAGTTTCTAATATGTTGATATAAATTTGTATGCCCGTAGAGGCTGTGAGTGTGATGCAGGAGCATCTCCCCATGCAGCCAGCCAGCCACGTCAGCACGCATTCAAAGGATGAAGGGAGGCACAGCCTCATTCATATTTGTATTGAATGTAATTAAATGTTTTAGGCTGGTGAGCCATGAATGCCATGCCTTTGCGCAGGTTGTAGATAAGATAGGCATTTATTATAGATTGGCTGAGATCTAGTTACGGATAGGACTAGACAACCATTGATAGTAATTCAATGTAGAGTAGGTGAAATCACGGAGGCATTTCGATGAGAGAACCTCGAATTAAAGAGATAGGAGATCTCTCATTTTGGAAGGCTGTGTAGGCGAACACGGAGGTGAAATTTTGAGAGCTCAAGAACACCTTGTAAAATATACAATCATTTTCCATTATTAATACAGAACATTTTTTTCTGCATTTTCTGTCATTATACGCATATCTGTATGTGTGTGTTCATTATATACTGCGTAGTTTTATTGTTATCCATGTATTTACTTGCGGGGAGTTGTTTTGGTTTTGGGTTTGAGAGGTCTTTGAGGTTCATGCCATGAGGGCGTGACAGAGCGTTGAGACTCTAAATCCCGGTGCAGAGGAGGCATACGAACTCGTGAGGAGTCGAACAAAGCGTGTTGAGCACCGACACGACAACAATTCATACAGAAGAAGGACTTTTGTGGTTGCTGAACACCTCAATAGTTAAGGCAGTGTAGTTGAGACACTATTGTGGACAGAACCTTTACTAGGAATTCTGTAGGAGCTCTACCGAGGAGAATTGTCGGCGGGTGTGCAGTGCGAGGAAAGAACTACATTTGTGAGTTGGAGAGACGAGAATTACATGCGAGGGATTATGAGGAGCTTCCGTCACGGAGGGGCGTCGGCGAAGTGTCACGAGATGTACGAGAGGAAAGAACTCTTAGTTCTATCATTTGAAGAATCACTCCAGCGAGGAGCTTTCAACTGGGTTACTGAATACCGGAAGACTTAGAAAAGAAGGATGCTTGGGGTGAAAGCGAGGAAGGCATCTAGGTATTTTCCATTTGAGGGAGAAGAAGGATCAAATCTCCCAAAGGGGTCTGAGTGTTTGTAGGCTTCGGGATGAATGGCGCTTTGTGCGCGGGACTTGTGCGGAGGCGTAAAGCTTCGGAGGAATAGTTCCTTGAAATGCGTGGAAATCGAGGCTACCGCCTGGGAAGAGCTTAGTGAAAGAATTCCTCAAGAGGAAAATCAACGGTCGAGACTCGCGGAGCAGAATCGCGAAATCGAAGTCGTTCGATCGCCATTGGGATTCTGTGAGTTAACCGTGAAGCGCGGAGATCTGGCGAGGATCGGGGTTGAAGCATTTAAGCGTTCACAGAGCAAAGAGTTCAAACTCTTGAAATGTGACCGGCGATTTCGAATCAAATGAGCCGTTGTCCGGAGAGGACCGTGGCGAAGGATCTGAGTTGGGATTTGGGGTTTTGTGAAGACTTTGGCCTTGTGCATCAGGAAACGTGACTTCCCGAATTGTGTTTTCCCGATAGCACGAGTGGGGATAGGTTTCAAGGCGTTAGGCCTCACCATGGAATGTTGACAGGTGTCGCCGGACTTGATTTTCGGCGTTCGGCGTTGACAAGGTAGAGTTACGTGCTTGTCAAAATGCTTGATTTGTATTCCCACGAGTTAATAGGAGCCGTCGATTGTGACGAGGGCAGGTGGCACGCAATCCCATCATATCGGGGTTCGGCGTTTGGAGTTTCCGACATCACAAAACTCTTGCATGGTGGATTCCACGATCCTGAGGGAATCGAAAGGGCGATGGCGATAAGGACCCAGGCTAGTGGAATATAGGTGGCGCGATCTCGGAGAATCGTCACCTCGGCACCCGGGGTTTTGAAATATGGAGTGTTGACATCGCAAGGGTGATTTCTTGATAGCACGAGTGGGGACAGGTGTCAAGGCATTAGGCATCACCATGAGGTTCGGGGCTGTCGTTTCCATCCATCCGGTCCATCCATCCATTCCATCCATCCATCCATCCATCCATCCATCCATCCTTTCCGTCCTTCCATTCCATCCATCCTTCCTTCCATCCATCCATCCATCCATCCTTCCTTCCACTCCTCCATCCATCCATTCCTTCCATTCCTCCATCCTTCCTTTCCGTCCATTCCATTCCTCCGTCCATCCATTCCACTCCGTCCATCCGTCCTCCTTCTTTTCCTTCCTCCTCCCTCCATCCTCCCTCCTCCTTCCATCCTTCCTCCTTCCTCCATCCATCCATCCATCCATCCATTCCTCATCCATCCATTCCATCTCTTCCATCCTCCTTCCATCCATCCTTCCTCCATCCATCCATCCATCCATCCTTCCTTCCTTCCTCCTTCCTTCCTCCCATTCCATTCCTTCCATCCATTCCATTCCTCCGTCCGTCCATCCATCCTTCCTTCCTTCCATTCCTCCTTCCTTCCATTTCCTTCCATCCATCCATCCATCCGTCCGTCCGTCCATCCGTCCCTCCATCCATTTTCATCCATCCATGTCCGTCCTTTCCATCCCGTCCATCCGTCTCCATCTTCCCGCGATCCCATCATATCGGTGTTCGATGTTCAGAGTTTATGACATCACAAAACTCTTACGCCATTGGATTGATCAGCGAGAAGTTCGAAAGGGACGTGGCAGCTTGGGACCCCAGGTACTAGTGGAAAATAGGTGGCACGATCTCGGAGAATCAGCACCTCGGCACTCAGGGTTTTGAAATACGGGTGTTGACATCGCAAATTTCGATACTTACCAGTGGGAGACCGGTGTCAAGGCGTTAGGCCTCACCATGAGGGGTTGGCAATTGGCGTGATATCGAGGGGTTTGACATTGGGACTTCAATGCAAGAATTATTGACGGTGAAATGTGATCCAGCGATCCCAGTCGCCGAGCAAAGGAAGTGGCGTGGCCGAGTGGGACCCGGAAGTTGAGTGGGAGATACGTGGAAGCTTGCTCGATTTTATCGATTCGGGGTTTTGAAGAAGGGTAAGTATATTACTGCCTTTCACCCGCCGATCTCCCGATAGGAAAATCCCCGAGACGAAGGCGTTGACTGTTGACTATTTGGGTTCAGGGGTTGGTTGGAAATTTGTCGGTGATTTGTGTTATGAGCTGAACTCAAGTTCGCGATATCGATTTCCGAAGAGGAGCGGTAGAAAGGAGCCACGTAGGTAGTGGAATCGAGGTAGGGAGGAAGAATACTGACTCTTCGACCCCGTCAAAGAAGGTCTGGTGGGAACTATTTCGCTTCGGTGAGGGGCGAGGCTTGTCAGTGTGCGAGAGGTAGGTGATACCTAGCGTAATCTCCATTAGATGAATAATAAGATGACCGATACCTATGCTTGGTGGGCGTAACTTTTGGGTGAACCACGTGAAATTTGTGTGTCTTTTGTTTGCATATGTATTGATTGTCTTATGGTAATTGTTGTTTCCGCGCGGCAATTACAACAAAATTGGTATCGAGCTCGAGTTTGAAGAAATTTGAGGAGAAATCGCAGAAAATGAGACCGAAAACCGCAGAGGATGCTCTTGATCTGGTGAAGGAGCAGCAATGTGGAGAGATCGTTGTTGTGGAGTCTGAAGGGTTGTTGTAGACGATCACTGTTCTGGAGCGTGCTTAGTTTGCTGCTGAGGGCCCAGAGCACGGGGGAAAGGCGTCGAAGATCCTTGTTGCAGGTTGCGTGTTACGGCTTGTTATCATACTTACGAGTTGTTTACCAGCAGAGACTGCGTGATAGCACGCGTGACAGCCAGTCTGTGCACCGTTTTTCGCTGTCCAAATTATAATTGCTACAGCGTACTCCCTATCTCCTCCAGCGAGTGCTGAAAAAGATTCGGTAATTACATAAGGTACGATGCATTATTTCATAAGAAACGATGCATTTCATAAGGAGCGCTGAAATTATTAAAAGTATAAATTTCATAAGGAGCATAAATTTGTTTTTTCAAAAGTTAAAAATCTATTTGTACTTTTGAAAGTATTCAAAAGGTTTTCTATTATATATTTTGAAATCCCAAATATAATATTGAAAGTGGAGGATGATGAAGGGTGGAGGAATAAGGTGAATGTATGTAATTTTCTTTTGAAATTACACAAGGATAATTCTTCACATATTTTTTAAAGGGGTCTTGGATATTACAAACATTGGTGTTTTGTTTCTTTATGTTTCCTCTAATAAAAAAGATGCAGAGTGCTAAGTTTGAAATTGAAAATTTAATGGCAAGAACAATTTCGATATCTCGAAGGTTAAGATGCACGATCTGCTCATGCAACAAAGCATGGTGAAAGGCACTTTTTGGGAAAAGCAAAGAAACCCGTGACCATTTCAGATGATGAGTGGGAAGATATTGATGTGAGAGCGTTGAGTGCCATATGCCTGTGTTTGGCCGGCGATGTATTGTTCAACATTGTTACAAAGAAGACAGCAGCCAGTTTGTGGTCAAAGATGGAAGGCTTGTACATGACCGGAAATCCTTGACAAATAGGATCTTTTCTTAAAAGACAATTGTATAGCTTGCACATGAAGGAAGTGCAATTCTTGACATCTAAATACTTTCAATACTCTTCTAGTCCAGGTTAGGTAGCATGGGTGTGGAATTTGAATCCAAAGATAAGGCAATTACATTACTGTGTTCTTTGCCCACGTCATGGGATCATTTCGTTACCTCTAGCCAACTTCAGTTCAATGAAACTATTGAGTTTGATGATATTGTTGGAGCTTTACTATCAGAGGAAACAAGGAAGAAATCAAATCTAGAAACTTCTACATCTAAGGCATTGGTAGTCAGAGGCAGACAAAAAGAAAGAGGGCGAGTCGGAGGATTTCTCTCGATCAAAATCCAAAGGCAGAAAGAGCAAGCTCAAGTCTTTGGTTTTGTGGAAAATCGAGACACCTGAGAAGAAGAAGGATTGTTGGAAGGCGACAACAAACCTCAAAGAGACCCTCAAAGGAGACGAAGGGAAGAAAATGCAAGCTGAAACAAGTTCGACCAACGGGTTCGAATTATAGTTGATGAAGTTTTATCAATTATCTTGGTTATCATGATCAGCATTAGCTGTAGATTCTGGTGCTTTAAACCACATGTGCCTTCATAGACATTGGTTTATTACCTGATCTATAGATGATGAGTTGTTTACATGGGTAATAATATTTCATCTAAAAGTTGTGGGGATTGGTAGTATCCAAATTAAATTTTTTGATCGTTGTTAAAACACTAGCGATGAATATGTACCCGATCTTAGGAAGAACCTAATCTCTTTAGGAGTTTTAGATAGAGGAGGCTATAAGACCATTGTTCAAGGTGGAGTTATGAAAGTCTACAAAGGAATGCTAAGGTGATGAAAGCAAGAACATTGGTAATCTGTTTCATTGAAGGGAGGGCCGACTCAAATCATCGACAGCGGTATCACGACAACGAAAGTGATTTTTTTTATTTATTAGCATCAGCGGTTGGGTCATATGAGCGAACAAAGATTAAAGGTATTAACTGATCTCAAGTTACTTCCTAGCCTAAAGTCTTTAAGTTAGATTTAAAATACTTGTGTTTATAAGAGAAAACAAAATAAGCGAAGATTTAAACCCGGAAGACACACTAGTGAGGGAATTCTTGATTATATCTATTTTGATGTTTAGGGACCATCCCCTACTATTTCATATGAGATATCATATTTGTAACATAGATGATTTCTCTAGGAAGATTGTGGATCTATATGTTAAAGAGTAAGGTTGATGTATTTACAGTTTCAAGCAGTTTAGAACTTTATTGGAAAAACCTTTGGTAGATCCATTAAAATGTTTAAGGAAGCAGGATAATGAATTGAAATTTACGTCAATGGAGTTTGAAATTGTGCAAGGAATTTGGGATCGATAGGCATAAAACCTCTGCCTATACTCCTCAACAAAGTGGAGTTGTTGAGCGCATGAAAAGGACTCTTCTAGAGAGAGCAAAGGAGCATGCTTATAGCGCCAATTCTGGCGAGGAATTTATAGGCGAGAAAAATGGCTACAACGGTATCTGGTGATCACCATCAATAGCAATAGAATGCAAAATTCACGAGGAGGTATGGACAGGTCACCTTGTAATTATTCTAATCTTAAAGTTTTTGGTTGTGATGCCTATGCTCTGAATTACGAAGCGTTCTAAATTAGATCCAAAATCAAAAGACTTTTATCTTTGTTGGATATGGTGATGGGTATTAAGGAGATTACGGGTTGTGGGATCCTACTGCCCACAAGATGACCATTAATAGATATGTAATATTTGATGAATCATCTCTCATCAAATCAAATGAATATGTTCAAATATAAGCTTGACAAAGAAGTACCTAAGTATCAAAAAATTCAGTTTTAAACGAGTTCTTCTGATGAAAGTGAACATAAACAAGTTTCTGAAGATGTTCATGAAAGATGATTCATCTGAAGCGATGGATGATGATGACATCCAACAGATTGTGGATGAACCACAAACTACCTAAGGAGGTCTGCAGATTGATCCGTCAAAAGAAGGTATGATGATTTTGTTTCATCGGTTTCTTTAAGTACTAGTGATGATGAACCTTCATGCTATCAAGAATATGTGAAGGGTTCTAACAGTGATACATGGAAAGAAGTGATGAAGGATGAAATGAAAGCATTAGAGAGGAATGCTACATGGGACTGGGTAGAACTTCCAAGAGACAGGCATGGGTTGCAAAATTATAGGCCTACAATTTGAAGAAAGGTGTTGATGATAAAGAGGAAAGGTACAAAGCAATTTGGTTGCAAAGGGTATTCTCAGAAGAAGGTGTGGCTTTCATGAGATTTTTTCACCAATAGTTAAGTCTATTTCAATTTGAAGTGTGTTAGCATTAGTTGCATTACTTGATTTGGGTTAAGACAGCAAGTAGATGTTAAAATTGCTTTCTTACATGGAGATTTGGATGAGGAGTTACATGGAACAACTGGAAAGAGGGTTCATTCAGAATTGCAACAAGAAATTTGTTTTGCGGGCTCAAGAAATCATTGTATAGTGCGAGAATGAGTCGCCCGGACAATGAATTTACAAGAAATTTGACTCTTTCATGGTGAGCCAAAATTATACAGAATTGAGTATGATCATTGTGTCTACTTTAAGAAATTGAACAATGGCATATTCATTATCTTAGTATTGTTATGTTGATGATATGCTTTTAGCAAGCAAAATAATGGCAGGATCAACCGGGTTAAAGACTCGGATAAGCTGGGACGTTTGATATGAAGATCTAGGAGCAACAAAGGTAGATTTTGGGCATGGAGATATTCAGAGACAGGAGGAATGGTGAATTTGGTTGTCACAACAAAGTATGTTGAGAAGATACTTTTGAGGTTTGGTACGAACGATGTGAAACCAGTTTCAGTCCCTTTGGCTTCACATTTTAAGCTTTCTTCAATTTTATGTCTTAGTAGTAAGGAAGAAAATGATTGTTTTTCTTGTGTACCATATGCTAATGCGGTAGGAAGTCTAATGTATGTGATGGTTAGTACAAGGCCAGACATTTCACATGCAGTTGGGGTTGTCAGCAGGTTTATGGCAGATCAGGTAAGAGCATTGGGCAGCAGTGAAATGGGTGCTTGGTATCTGAGGGGCACAAGTGATTACTTTCTGTATCACCTATAGCAGTGGTCGTGAGTTAGTCTGTGGATATGTTGATTCTGATTTTACAGGTGATCTAGACAAAGAAGGTCGACTTCAGGGTATGTATTTACTTTTGCAGGTGGAGCTGTTAGTTGGATTTCAAAGCTACAAACATTGTTGTTTTATCCACTACAAAAGAAGAATATGTAGCTACTTCATCGCTTGCAAAGAGGCATTTTGGTTGAAAGGTTTGTTTGGTGAGTTTGGAAGGATACAGGACAAGTAAAGTTACTTTGTGATAGTCAGAGTGCTATTCACTTGGCTAAGAATATAGCCTATCACAATAAAACAAAACATATACCTATCAAGTACCATTTTTGTAAGACAGGTCATCGATGAAGTGGAGTCTCTCTCTTGAAAAGTGCGTATAAAGACTGTGCAAGACATGTTCACAAAACCAGTACTGTTAGAAGAGAACTGTGCAGACATGTTCACAAAACCAGTACTGTTAGAGAAGCTACAATGGTGCTTGGATTCTCTTGGCTTGCAGAAAAGGTGATGAACAGAAGCAGGAGAAAGGTATCAGGTTAATTGTTGTCAAGGTGGAGATTGTTGGAAACGGTGACAGCAACTCATCCGTGAATAGGATTTTAGATCCTATAAACCAGGATTGGTTGTAACCAATGCACCTAAGTTAGAATATGGATGAGATCACAATTATTAATCACTTTCTAATATGTTGCTATAAATTTGTATGCACGTAGAGGCTGTGAGTGTGTTTGAGAGGTGAGTGAGACCTGACTGTAATCTCCATTAGCTGAATAATAAGATGACCGATACCTATGCTTGGTGGACGTAGCCCAACTTTTGGGTGAACCACGTAAACTGTTGTGTCTTTTTGTTTTCATATGTATTGATTGTCTTATGGTAATTGTTGTTTCCGCACTGGCAATTACAACAAAAACAACAACCACATTCATGAATTTTTAGTTTATATGTTATGTTTTAAATTTGAGATGTATTTTAAATTGATGGATAATATTTACATGACATTTCCCATAAGAACTCATTATTTTTAATTTCACCATTACAAAACAACAACCACATTCATGAATTTTTAGTTTATATGTTATGTTTTAAATTTGAGATGTATTTTAAATTGATGGATAATATTTAATTTGAATGAATTTACATATAGTTTTTAATTTTAGAATTAAAAACATGCTTGTTTTTATATCTATGAAATGTTTACTTTAATATTTTAGTTATATTAAGTGTTTTTATTATGTATTTGTTTACCTAGCATTAGAAAAAAAAATATTATATATACAAATAATTTTTTTATCAAATTATTTTAATATGAAATTGGGAGCTGCAATAATATATATTAAAAAATAATAAAAAACATTTTAAATTACAATGATACTTTAGATTACAATGTATAGAAATATTGATACATTTAAAATCTTATTTGAATAAAATTGAAGGTAAAACCAAGACAATGTTTCTCCTATTGCAACAACTACAATATTGAAATTACTAATTTAATTTGTGTTAATAATTATTTAACACAATAATAAAACTTTAATATCCATAAATATTCCCTTAGAAAATGAGAAACAAAATTGAAAATACATTTATAGAATTTTAACATCTTTTTAAAATTAAACTTTACATATATAAACTTCAAACATCTTTGTAAATTTGAAGCATTATTCTTTTTTATTGGAAAAAGAAAAATAATACTACCTTTTTTAATATGAAAATACAATAAAAGTCAATGATATGGTTGGTTGATATCAACCTAGCAAATGCTTGCCATGAATATGGTATTGATTTATTAGACTTTCATGTTTAGTTTGGGCTTGAAGGAAAACATACATGCATTAAAAGGTTTTGTATAATAAATTATGTATTTGTAATAATGGAATAAAAATATTTTTTAATTTAATTTCTCAAGTTCTCGTTTCCTTGATGTTAAAACTCTCAAGTTCCCAAAACAGTTTCATTGGAGACATTCCCTACTAATTTCCAAGCTGCCAAAACTTCAAAACTAGTAAAGATGTTACAAACCTATATGTAGTGGTAAGCAAACCAGTTATATCACAATCAATCATAAACGATCGGTATATGATTTTGATCAAATTTTCTTAAAAAGTGTATATTAAAATTTTACCATACATTTTTTTAAATGTATAACAACATTACTATTTTTTTCTGTTTTACTTATGAATACGTTATTGTTTTACTTATGAATACGTAATAACATATTTGCCCAAATGAAAAGTTTCTTCATTGATTTCATGGGACCTTTTCTCGAGGATACGTGCAAATCAGTGAGATCTCTTCAATTATGATTTTTACGCCGATAGTTACGTCGATAGGCATATACCTATTGGCAATGGGTAGAATTAATGATCTTTTAACCTTAATGATCTTTTAACCCTAATCTGATGGATAAGAATTCAAGATGCGGGCATATTCTTAGTCGTCCTCCAAAATAAATGAACCAGATTTATTGCTCATAACTTCCGTGCATTTATAAAGACATCCGTTAACATGTTTACTTTTTTACATTTACCTAAGAATACTTAAAAATTTACTGTGCACATGTATAATTAACACGTTCAGTGATTAATATGTATGAATTCCACGACCTCCACGCATTACACAGAGCGGCGCCATGACCTCCACGCATTACACAGAGTGGCATGCATCCACGCATGGGGAAGGGCGTTTAATAGATAGGCGCATGCACGCGCGACTTTAACCGCCACACATTCTTTGAGCGACCCATACACATTCTCTGAGCCACCCATTCTGTAAACGTTTGCTAATTGAAGTTTTTTATTTATACCCAGTCGGTTGCTAATAGAATCTAACTCTGGTTTCTATATAAACGGGCGTTCGAGTGTCGAGGCCAGTCGAGATCATTAGCTGTGGAATTACAGGCGAAGAATATACACCATGCGTAGATCTCCTTACATCTCAAAACAGGGTCTCAATCGTGGAGCCTGGACCAAAACGGAGGATATGATTCTCTCCGACTACATTCGAATTCATGGAGATGGTGAATGGAGAAATATTCCTCAAAAAGCAGGTGAATCTCATCAAATCTATGATAGTACTTTATTAATGCAGAAATAAATATGTATTGAGAGATTAAATAAGTGGAGAGATTTTGTTTTGCAGGTCTTAGACGGTGACGCAACCCTACCCCTCAGTGGGCGGTCGCTCCACCAGGACCTTCTCTTTTTCTAAGGCCCGAAGAGTCGATGCTCTTCCAACTCCTCTCGGGAGTTTTCGTCACCCACAGGATACCTCTCGATGATCTCCTCTTCGCGTATCGGGAGATCGGGTCTCGCGATATCGCGAGGCTTGAAACACTGTCCTTGTGTAATCAAACACCGAAACCCCAATCCCCGATGTCAACGGTCAACGCTCCTAGGTGTAGGGGATTTCCCTATCGGGAAATCAGCAGATGAAAGGTATAGAGTCACTCACCTTTCATTCCTCCGAACGCCGACGCGCGATACCACGTGTGGTATTCCACACACACTCCGTGGGACCCGTCGCAACTCGCGGCCTCGCGACTTCTCCGTGCTCCTCTCGACTTTACAAACGCCGAAGTACCGAGTCTCGAATCCTCAGGATCTCGTGCCACCTGTCCCTCCAACAATTGACGACTCTGATTTGATCGGGGGATCGCGATTCGTGATTTCGACGTGCATGTATTTCTTGCACTCACCAACCCCGATATGCCAATGCATAATAGAAAACGGACTTCCCCGTGCGCCTGCGAGAGGACTCCCTCGCAGCTCCTCCACGACCTGTCGGTCTATGGGATTTTGTGATTCTGCTCGACAGCTTCAAGTCGTCGATTCTCTTCCTCTGAAGAATTCTCCGCTTCTCCGCCTTTGACTCCTCAACTGAGCCCAAGGTAATATCCCTCCTGAGCTTCTGGAATTCTGACTCCTTCAGAACTTCTTGAACACGCTCCCTGGATTCGACTTCAACCTTCACCGACCCCCCCAACTGTGTTGAAGATCTCCAGATTCTGTACACTCGCAGTCACAGCAATCCCAGCCTTTTCCTACTCAGACTTGCTACTGAGACTTCACGTTCGACCTGCACTTCACCTGCACGACTCGAACAACCAAATTCACTCTGAGCAAGTGAGAACAAGAGTTTAACTGCTTAGCCTCCTCAACGCCCTCTATGCGGAGGAATTCAACTGCACTCGATGCAGGAATCTCCTGGCTCAAGCAGAGAAACCATTGAAACTCATTCACTTCATTCCCTCAGGTTTCGAACCTGGTATGCAATCACATATGCAGCATATAAAAGATAAGCATAAAAAGAAGCAAACATGCATAAGCATAATATCAACAACACACAGAGATCAAACACATCCATGGAATTGAATCAAAGTCTTTCCTATTAATTCAATGTTTGTACATGGAGGTTCTCCACAAGCTCTCTGCTCTGCTCTTCTCTTCTCAGAATGCTAATGATGAATAATCTAATGCTCACACTACAATGATACAAGGGAGGGTGTTTATACTCCGTTTTCCCTCTCGAAAGTAAAACCTGTCTAATCTACAGTTAACTCCTATCCACCAGCATTAAAACTATTAAATGCCTTCTTATCTATATTACAATACAAACGCGCCTGGCTTTGAATGCCTTCCTTCAAACGACGGCACAACGATCTTTTCAAAGTAATTCAAAAATCGTATACGCTGGTGCTGTCCAGTTGTTCCTCTCTTCCCTCCATGCTGGCTCGCTTGATTAAGTCGTAGATGCTCCTGCATCATACTCCTCGGCTCAAAAGATTTCATGGGCTCCTGTCCATGAGCACCGGATTCTCGGCTGCCTCATAAGCTTCCCCGAAATCAGCATCACCTGCATACATCTCCTTCAGGTTCTCAAAACCCAGTGTTTTGATCCTAAACTCCTGCAGCAATAAACATTTTCTTCTCAAGGCGTCAGCCACCTTGTTCGCAGTCCCCGAAATGTGCTTTATGACAAAGGTGAAATTCTGCATGTATTCCACCCACTTCGCATTCTTCTGATTCATCTTTTCCTGCTGACTTACGAATTGCAATGCGTGATTATCACTGTATAGCACAAATTCCTTGGGTATGAGATAATGCCTCCACTTCTTCAATGCTTGGACAATGGCATAGAATTCTTTATCGTACGTGGAGTACTTCAACTTCGCATCAGCCAGCTTCTCGCTGTAATAGGCCACAAGTCTGTCATCCTGACTCAGAACCCCTCCAACAGCATACCCGCTGGCATCACACTTCACCTGGAAGGTCTTCTGAAAATCTGGCAGCACTAACACTGGCTTCTCTGTTATCTTTTGCTTCAACTGATTGAAGTTTCTCTCAGCCTCGGCTGTCCACTGAAAAACCTTGTGCTGCTTTTTCACAGTGTTCATCATTGCGGCGCTAATTCCACTAAAGTTACGAATGAACTTTCGGTAGAAACTAGCAAGTCCATGGAAGCTTCTTACCTCAGAAACATTCCTCGGCGATGGCCACCTCCTGATCACATCAACCTTCTCAGGATCCATCTTCAATTCATTTGCCGATATTACAAAACCTAGATATACGAGTTCTATCTGCATGAATGAGCACTTCTTCAAATTTATCAGTAGTTTCTCCTGCTGTAGCCTTCTCATCACAATGGCTAAATGCCTCAAATTCTTAGCCCTTGTCTTGCTGAAAATCAGTATGTCGTCCAAGTATACGACCACGAATTTGCCAATGAATTCCCGCAGGACTTCATTCATCAGCCTCATAAAAGTGCTCAGTGCGTTTGTCAACCCAAACGGCATGACCAGCCATTCGTACAAACCTTCGTTTGTTTTGAATGTCGTCTTCCATTCATATCCCTCTCTCATCCGGATCTGATGATATCCGCTTTTGAGATCAATCTTGGAAAAATAATTCGCCCCACTTAGGCAATCCATCAGGTCATCCATTGGTGGCAGTGGAAACCTGTACCTGATGGTGATCTTATTTATCGCCCTGGAGTCTGTACACATTCTCCAGCCTCCATCCTTCTTCGGGCTCAATACGGTCGGAACAACACACGGACTCAGACTCTCTCTGACCAGTCCCTTATCCTGCATATCATGTACCTGCCTTTTGACTTCCTCATTCTCCT
>SNQJ01S0052270.1:14665-59754 GCA_010110895.2 Picea sitchensis | reverse complement strand
TCGATCATTCGATCTTCTTGGACTTATCTTCTATTTGCCTATTGATCATCGTTGTTGTACTCAAGCCATCATTACTTCTGTACTTGCCATCAATGACAAGCATTCATTGTCTGTTAAATATTTTCCATTCGCTGTCTGTTAAATATTTTCCATTCACTGTCTGTTAAATATTTGCCAACAATTTTGTGATGGCACCGTGTGAATATTTGATTAATCGACAGTGAAAGTACACAATATTGTTTTTTCGATCGTGATGATTGTTGGTTGGTGCATCTATTCTTACTACAGGATGTTTTATGGATCGCTTGATTAGTTTCATGAACAATAATCATTATCTTCCCCTCCCATTATCTCACTTTCCGCTAATTACAAACCCTTCACATATCCCATATTCATTTCTTCACCCCCTGTTATGATATTGTTTACAACCAAGAGAATTTATGTGTTTAAGTGGATTGCAATGAAGTTTTATTGGTTTTATATACAGTTGATTGTTGTTGTCATTGAGCAGTGACCATTTCTTATCCCCTTTCATTATATCATTTTTTCACTAATTACAAACTCCTCATGTATCCCTGAACCCTTTTCACCCCCTACTCGTTGATTAACAGTAAAACAATTTATATGGATTGGATTGCATGAGCTGATACATTCTTAGCGAAATCTATTTCATATTTTAAGAGTTGTCATGCATGGTTATTGAAGAGACTACTTGCTAATCGATTACATATGTAGGATGAATTTTTTCAGTCGAGGAAGCCATGGCCGAGGAAACAGAGGTAGAGGTAACTGGAATCGAGGCCCAAGAAGGCCTAGGTTCTCCATACATTTTGACGTTGATTCAAAAGAGCTTGGCCAATTGTTTCATGCCAAATTCTTTAATTGGATTAGGCAGGGGATAGTCCAACCTAGGCCTGAAAGGCCTCCTTTCCAAGCTCCTCAAGCCCCCGGTATCCCCGTACCTCCTCATCTCTCCTTACAACCTGAGGTCCCTAAAAATGATGGATGGTCGAAGATTGTTCACCCAACAGTCTCCCAACATCGTGGCTAGCCCAACTTGACTTTGCCTGCTCCTCTGCCTTTGAACCCCATTGTCCAGGCTGCCCCTAAACACTCGCCAATGCAATCCTCCCATGCTAGCAAGACATTGAATACTGAAGCCCACCATGCATTTGATAATGGAAAAACCACTGCTGCCCCTTCCTCACCCTCCAATGACTCTGATAAATCCCTGTCTTCCAGTATGCATTTGAGGGACGATTGTTCCCACGTGATTAGCGAGATGAAGCCTAAAGGTTCTTCACATCCAAAGGCAAATTCAGGGAAATCAAGAGGTGACAACAACAACCAAGGAAGAGTTGCATCACAGACTGGGAAATATGGCTTTTGAGTTTTATGTTATATATTATTATGACAGTTGACTTCATCTATCTTTGGACAACATGTTTTTATTTTGGATATATGAGTATTATTTTTAAAATAATTTCAAATTTCATGAGATAAATTGCCAAAAGTATATATGTTGATGGGAGACACAAGAAAGTGTGTTTGCTTAACTAATGGTTATGTTATGATTGTTATGAACTAAAGGGAGTCACAAGGGGTCCCACCTACTAGTTATTATATTATGACCCTTATTATGATTATTACCTTTTCCCACTAACTAAAGTTAGTTGAGTCTTTTAAATAACTTAACTAATGAGTTGTTTTAACTACTTTAACCAATTCTAACTTGTTAAAAGCAAAAGGAAAGGGAGGAACAAAGGGGGATGGAAGCAAAAGCATGCTAAGGTTTTCTCTTTGAGTTTATGTTGAGATAGTTCAGTTTTCATTCATTCATATATTCATCACAACCTAATTCTCTTTTGTGATAGCAGGGTCTTATTGTAGACAACAATATTCAAGGTTGAATCAAATCATTCAGACACTTGTTTTTCAGAGGTGTTGATCTATCTTTGATAGTCTGTGTAGACTTCTCTGTTTCTGAATTATTTTTCATGAATGATAAAGGCTATTGTGCAGAGTCGAGTGGGCAACAATCTGTGGCAAGCTGATCCAGCTTTTAGAGTTCAGTTTTGGTTTTCTATCAGAGGTCCTTTTGTATGTTCCATTGGGGAGTTCTAAGTTTGACTTTGGTCCAATATTTTTGTATGATATTTTGTAAAGAAAATGACTCTTTGGTGAATTGGAATGAAACAAAGGATTGCTTTATGTCTCAACTGTCTTGATTATCATCTTGGTGTCTTTACTTATGTTCTTACATTTATTTCAGTGACTGTTATATTCAGAAAATTACACAAAAAGTGAATTTCTAGCAAGCTTTTTGTTGATAAAAGACTAGCCTAAGCACTCGTAATTAATACTTGTGAGTTAGGATGTTATTTTTGTTGGTTATAAACATAGAGTGATATTCCCATCTACTTTTCATTAGCCAAGTAAAGTCTGAAAATGCTTGAGTAAGATCATTCATATCGTTTCCTCAACACACAGTAGTTGGAACTGCCTGCAATACATTGTAGAGTTGATCTCCAAAATTAATAATGACACTATGGGGCCTATATTCATAAAAAAGCATGATGCTTTCACATATATGGTTTTACTAACAAAACATCAAAAACTTCAAGGTGGGAAACATCACACAATACCTAGTCTTTGAAGGGTTTGATGTTGTAGTGTAGGCGAAATTCCTAGCTGACGCGGATGTCCCATCCCTGGATGAGCCAAACGATGGTGTATGGATGAGGATGCAGCGTCGTTGTTAGGTTAAACCTATTGAGGACCTCTGCTAATATTAGGTTCTTCTAGTTACCGCTGTCAACAATGAAATGGAGTGGGGTCACCTTCACCCACATCTGTGAGTGGAAGAGGTGCTCCCCTTCTTCATGCTCCTTTGGTTTCTCTCGCTGGACTTTTGTGTTAATAATGATGACATTGGGTTCTACGTCAATGATCCGTTTTCCATTTTCTGATTCTGAATCAGGGTTTTAGTCAACATCTAACCCTGAGGCTTTCATCTCATCCAAAAGTGTTTTTTTGGAGTGACATTCATCAATATTGTGCGAAGGGATTTTGTGGAAATCACACCACTTTCTAGTGTCCTTCTTCCACTTCCCATTACCCTTGTTTGCTAGTGGATTGGATTGGTTTTCCTAGGGATGGATATCCTTTTCCCTGGGAGTTAGGAACACCCTTACCATACTTCGACTCTTGTGGATTTGTAGACCCTAAATCTCGCTTGTTCTGCTACTTAAATTTCTGCTTGATTTTGACAACATAAGCGACTCCCAATGATGAGATGTCCACAAACTTCATTTCAGTTTGGATGTACCTGTGTAGACACCCACAATATTTTAGAACCCGATGTCGCTTAGAGTCTTTTATACCTAGCTTGGTGTGCAAGGTATGGAAGGTATTTGTGAACTACGACTCTATTTGGCCCCTCTCTTGACACTTGTGGTCCATCTCATGTATTGATTGTTAGTTTCCAATAGGGTAATATTGTTCCTTGAGGGCATCAACAAAATCCACCCAAGTGGGTCCTGGCACAAAAATTTTAGATTCATCCTTGACATGTTTCTTATAATAATTCTCCCACCAATTCATGACATGGGGAAGGGCCTTACAGAGAGCGGGATTGATTTTTTCAGTGTTGGAAAAATTTTGGACAAAGAAATAACCCTCTAAAAGACTTAACCATTTTTCCAAAGTGTCGTTGTCTATTTGGCCTACAAATAAAGGAATATCAAAGTTAACTTGTATCTTAAAGGGTGTCACACCTCCGAAGTGAGTGCCGGTTGAAGGTTCCTCTGTTGTTGTTGGCAATCGTCAAAGGATTTTGGAAAAATTATCCATCATCTCGTTCCTCTGTCGCACAAGGGATTCCTCGAGCAACAATTTGATAGGATATCCTACTCCATAGTCCCTATTTTATTCCAGCATGGGAGGTTTCTTGTGTGCACAAGAGTGGTTGTACTCATGAGAAACAAGCTCGAGACCCAACTCTCTATACCCTGACCTCATCGAGGACATGCACTAAAAATGACTAGGAGTAGACTGCTCTGATACCATTGATCTGAATTATTTTTTGAACGACATGAAGGAAGAAATATAATAGAGATATAACAAGGAGATACATAGATATATTTCAAGGAACAAAATAATATAGTAAAACAATAAAAATCTGATTCTATTAATGACTTTCTAGAATACAAAAGACTATAAATTGCAATGCACACAAGCTAGCTAGAATGGTGGTAGCTTATCTCTGAAGAGAGATGTGTCAGCTACGCTCATCCATAAGAAGTTGATTACAATGAGGCTCTAAAGGAATTTTTTTAACATAAATCATGAATGAGAAAACCCTAAACATAAAAAACCATAACCTCGAAAGATGAAATGCCAAAAGGTTTGTGGGCCCCTATGGGGGTAGTTGATACATCAACATCGTGAGGGTGAAACTTTTGTAATGCATTTGGCGCTACCAAGTCAAAAAAACGTCATTTAGGGCCTCAAAACCACCCCAGAAGTTTGGGACACGAAAAACTGTAGAAAAATTGCCAAGATGGAAACTGTAATTTGAGCTAGTGGAATAGGTGGAAGGCCATCGATGTCCACTTGGATCAATCCTTCCCCCCTTAGGGAGAAATGGTATCCATTGCGTCAAGTTCCTCCATCAAATGGGGAAACATCTATTGAATCTGACTCCTAGTGAGCCACTTGCCTTGATGAAGAAACTTCCCTTCTTTGATGACCCAATAGAGTTGGATGTTCCACTGGAGGGTTCCCTTTATCTTGGTATCCATGATCCTATAACTTGTCACATGTTCAATGTAGTGAGGATTTATTTATGTAGGGGCCAAGTGCTCGACCACATCCGAAGTGTCCAGGAGAGGTGGAAAATATGATCAAAGCAGTTCCACATTAAATACTAGGTACAAGCCAAGGAAAGGAATAATACTTAATTCAAAACCATTCTCACCCAAATCCTTGGAGATGGTGTACGACCCGTATCAGAGTGGGCCTATCTTCCAATGGGTTCTTATGATGCACTCTTTCTCTACATGAAACCGTACCTTATCTCCCACCTGAAACTTGTGTGGTACCCGATGTTGATCGTGGCGCGGTTTGTACTTGGCATTGGCTTTATGAAAAATATCATGAACTTGTTGTTGGAAGTGTTGTATTCGCTCAACACATTTTGTTGCTCAACCAACCTTGGTTTGAGAATGGGAGGACTCTTCCTATGCAACAACAATGGGAATATCTATGCCAATGGGGTCGAATGGTTGGAACCCCAATCACACCTGAAAAGGGCCATGGCCAATAGAATTGTGGAGGTATTTTTTGTATCCATGTTGAACATAGGGAAGGATTTCATCCCATGTGTGTGGATGTTTGCAATTATGCATCCTTAGGATATGGAAAATCATCCCGTTGACTACATCTGTTTGTCCATTAGTCTATGCATGGAAGGCAGTTGATTTTGTCTTCTTGGTGTCCATCATCGACCATAGGCGGGACCAAAAAGTGATCAGGAACCGATTGTATCAATCTCGGATAATGGTTTATGGGAGCCCAAAATGAATCAAAACATGTTGAAAGAATATCTCGACGATGGCCTCCACTATGATGCTCTTCTTGCAAGGTGCCAAAACTGCTATCTTAGAGAATCGATTAATGACCACAAAGACACAACCATTCCCATGCTTGGTTGAAGGAAGACTGGACATTTAAAGCATTGATATGGACTCCCAAGGCCTATATGGATTAGGAATGGGGGTGTATAGCCCCTATTTCTTGATGGTGGTCTTGGAAATGGCACATGAAGTGCAGGATTTGATATACTTGTGGACATCTTGTCGAAGCTTCAACAGATAAAACTGCTTTTGCAGTATTTCCACTATTTTGTCTACACCAAAATGTCCCACTTCCCAACTATAATGAGATTTATAGATCTACTTTGGATGCTGACTTGAAGGAACACAAAGATGTCTCAGATGGCATGACAATCAATCTTGGAGATGAAAGTCTGGAACTTTTTTTCCTACGCTCAAATTATGATAGGCAACATCAAAGTCAGAGTCATCATTGTATAATTGTGGCCACTTGGATGACTCATTCCCATAGGATTTAAGAACTGTGGTTAGCGCCAAAAATGAAGGTCAACTGAGGTAATCAATGACATGGTTGGTGCTTCCCTTCTTATACTTTGTGTTTAAGTGAAATTGTTGTAGGTATGTGGATCACTTCTGATGACAGTCATTCTGTAACTTTCCTTGTGTTTGCATGAACTATAGAGGCATATGATTAGTGTGGGTGATAATCTCTTTCCCTAGAATGTAATGCTTCCACTGTTGACATGCTTGCAAAATGGTGTGAATCTCTTTATCATAGGTGGGGTATTTGCAAACAAAATCAGATAGTGTTTCACTTTGATAGGCTATTAGATTCCCATGCTGAGTGAGTACTATGCCAATAGCATAATCTGAAGCATTTGTCTCAATCTCAAATGGTTTTTGCAGGTCTGATAGAATAAGGACTGGTGCTAAGAAAAGGCGAAATTTCATAGCCTCGAATGCTTTCTGTTTGGACTAAATCCACACAAACTTGGCCTTCGCTCCACCCTTCGTCACCTAGCTTAGGGCCCAATCGATATGAGAGAACCCAAAAACAATCCAATGGAAGAAGTTGGAAAGTCCCAAGAAGTTGCAGAGCTCAGTCGTTGTCTTCAGGTCTGGCCAATCACGGATGACTTGGATTTTGGTTGGATCCACATGCACACCCTTCTCATCCATGATGTATCCAAAATATCGAATTCTATGCATGCCAAAGGAATACTTATCCAAATTGGCATATAACTTGTGTTGCTGCAGTGTGCCCAAGACCTGCTGAATATGCTTCAAATGTTCCTCCCAAGTTTCCCAGAAGATGAGGATTTCATCCATATATACAACCATAAAGGAGTTTATGAATGGTTGCAATATGTCATCCATCATCTGCATGAATGTGGCCGAGGCATTATTCTAGCTGGAAGGCATGAACAACCACTCAAAGAGACCTTCTTTAGACTTGAAGGATGTCTTCCATACATTAGTTTGTTCAATTGACACCTGGTGCTAGCCTAACTTCATATCAATCTTACTAAAAACCTTGGCTCCCTTAAGCTGATCGAGAAGATAATAAATATGGGGGATTGGGTATTGGTTCTTGACTATGATCTTGATCATGGATCTGTAATCAATACAAAGTCACCATGTCATGTCCTTCGTCTATACAAGAATAAATGGGCTTTGTAAGGTGAGGATCTTGGTGTGATGTGGCCCTTCATGATTAGCTCCTGGATCTGGAATTTTATTTATTCATTCTCCATAATAAAATTCATGTACACAAGGTTGTTAGGTAGAAGATCACCTGGTGTCAAATTAATTGAGTGCTTTACCTGACAGTGCATAAACACCTCAGTAGGCGAGGAAAACATTTCTTTGTGATCTTATACTATCTTGTCCACCTGTTGCTGCTATGTAGAGAGACCCCATATAGAGGTTTTGGCAGTTGCAGTGACCTTTCGTTCACCTTTTGATCGAACCATAAAGAGGAAAAATATCTTGTTATGAGAGACCACCTTTATACACTATTTATTTTAGATAAAAGAGACTACAGTAGTTGGGACTACCTTCAATACCTTTTAGAGTTGATCTCCCAAAGTAATAATGACACTACAGGTCCTAGATTCATAAAAAAATGATGCTTCCACATATATGGTTGTCCTAACAAAATATCACAAACTTAAAGTGGGGAAACATCACATAATACCTCGTCTTTGAAGGGTTTGATGTCATAGTTGAAGCGACATTATTTTTTGACACAAATATCCTATCCCTGGTTGAGCCAACCGATGGTGTATGGCTGAGGATGCAATGTTTTTTTTCAGGTTCAACCTCTGCTGAGATTAGGTTCTTCTGGATACCATTTTCAATCATCAAATTTAGTGGGGTCCCCTTCACCCACATCTGTGAGTGGAAGAGGTGCTCCCCTTCTTCAAGCTCCTTTGGTTCCTTTGGATCGACTTTTTGTGGTAGCGACGATGACACTAGTTTATGCGTCGATGATCCATTTTCCATTTTCTAATTTTGAATCAGAGTCCGAGTCAGTATATGAACCTGAGTCTTTCGTCTCAGCCAACAATGGCTATTTGGAGCAACATTCATCCCTATTGTGCCAAGGGATTTTGTGGAATTGCCGCCACTTTCGAGTGTCCTTCTTTGACTTGCCATTACCCTTCTTTGTTGGTGGCTTGGACTGGGGTTTCCTATGATTGGACATCCTTGCTCTGTTCTTTTCCCTAGGAGTTAGGGCCACCTTTTACATACTTCGGTTGTTACGGATTATCAAACCTAAACTCTTGCTTGTTCTGCTGCTTAAATTTCTGTTCTATTTTGACAACATATTGATAAGAAACTCCCAATGATGAGATGTCCAAAACCTCCATTTCAGCTTGGGTGTACCTATGTAGAGCCCTATGATATTTTAGAACCAGATTCTGCTCGAAGTATTTGATACCCAACTTTGTGCGTAAGGTATGGAAGGTATTTGATAACTATGACACTGTTTGACCCCTCTCTTGATGCAGTGTGGTCCATCTCATGTACTGGTCATCATAGTTTCCAATAGGGTAATATTGTTCCTTGAGGGAATAAAAAAAATCAACCAAAGTGGGTCATGGAAAATAAATTATAGACTCATCCTCGACATGTTTCTCACAGTAAGTTTGCCACCAATGTCTAACATGGGGAAGGGCCTTAGGACCGTGGAGGTTATTTTTTCACTGTTGGAAAATTTTTAGACAGATAAATAACCCTCTAGTAGACTTAACCACTTTTACAAAGTGTTGGAATCTATCCAACCTTCAAATAAATGAATATCAAGGTTAAATTGTACCTTTAAGGGAATTGCACCTCCAAAGTGACTGTTGGTTGAAGGTGCCTCCATTTCTGTTGACAATCGTCGAAGGATCTAGGCAAGATTATCCATCATATCGTTCCTATGTCACATGAGGGCCTCCTTGAGAAACAATTTGATAGGAACTTCTGCTCCGTCGTCCCTCTTTTCTTTTGCCATGGGATGTTTCTTGGGTGGGTGAGCGAAATAATCTCAAGATCCAACTCTTTATATCCTGACTTTGTCAGGGACATGCACTAAGAACAACATCGAGCAGACTGCTTTGATTCCACTGATCCATATTATTTTGAGAACGACATGAAGGAATAAATATAACATAGATATAACAAGGAAATACATAGATATATTGCAAAGAAAATAGTAATACATAAAGATCAGATTCTATTAATGACTGTCTGGAATACAAAAGACTTAAAAGACAAAGCACACAATATAGCTAGATTGGTGGTATCTTATATCTGAAGAGAGATGTGTCTGCTATGCTTATTCACAATAAGATGATTACAATGAGGCACTAAAGGCCATTTTTTAACATAAATCATAAATTATAAATACTTAAACATCCAAAACCCTAACCCCGGAAGATGAAACACCAAAAGGTTTGTGGGCCCCGACGGGGGTAGTTGATACATCAACTTCTCGAGGGCACAAATTTTGCATACGATCTCCATATGGGGTGCTCAGTATCCCATCGAAAATTTCTTGACAAGGAGTACACATTATGAATAGCCCATTAATCCCAACATGGATCTATAGAGCACTTCCAAGTCAAAAACACGTCGTTTAGGGCCTCAAAACAACCCCGAAAGTTTGGGACTTGAAAAATTGTATAACAACTGCCAATATGGAAACTGTAATTTGATCTAGTTTAATAGGTAGGAGGCCACTGATGTCCACTTGGATCAGTCCTACCCCCTTAGGAATAAATGATATCCATTGCATCAAGTTCCTCCATCATATGGAGAAACTTCTGCTGAATACGACTCCTGGTGAGCCACTTTCCCTGATGAAGAAACTACCTTGCTTTGATGACCCGATAGAGTTGGATGTTTTGTTGGTGGGTTCCCTTCGTCTTATTTTCCATGACCCAATAAACTGTCTCCTATTGAATGCAATCATGATTGAGTTATGTAGGGGCCAAATGCTTGACCATGTCTAAAGAGTCCAGGAGAGGTGGAAAATATGGTCGAAGCAATTCCACATTAAATACCATGTGCAAGCCAAGGAAAGGAGGAATACTCAATTCAAAATAATTCTCACCCATAACCTTAGTGGTGGTGTAAGGCCCATATCAAAGTGGGCGTAGCTTCTGATGGGGTCCTGTGAGGTGCTTTTGTTTTGAAAATGCAACCATACCTTATAACCCACCTAAAACTTGTGTGGTACATGTTATCCCTGATTTCTAGGGATAACTAAGGAGATTATGTCTCGAGGACCTCATGTTGTATACATGGAGTACCAAGAGACTGATGGTTGACAATGACCACTTACACAAATAGAGGCGCACCTCACCACCATAGATCTCACGTTCATCATGATGGTATCCGCCACATGAACTTGCTTCTGAAAGATGATTTGTCTTGCTCCAAGAGGTACAAGTCATGTATTGTGGTAAGTGTCACTTTAATATTTCAGGTGTTTGAGTATGTTGCATCTAAATATGCTTTTGATTATAGAATGTTTGCTTGGAAATTATGCTCTTTTCCATGTTTCACATTAGTGGTTGACATTGCGCCCTAGTAAGTGGTCACCCTTAGGGATGGGTTTTCCATTGAGAGGTCTCCTTGACAAGTCATGATGCCACTCCCAATCATACTTATCATTTTTCATCACTTCACCCCTTGTTCGTCTCCTTATCTTTTGGTATTTTCAGGTGTATTGACCCAAGAAGGGATTGTACCTCATTTCATGGGAAGAAGGGGCCGAAGGCCCAGAGGTTAGTAGCTCGAAAAAGATAAAATCCAATCATAAACCTTCTAGATGGTTGCCTAAGGATCCTGAGGACAATGAAATGTATCTTATGAGAACCTGATATGACTTGTAAAAAATGACAATATAAAAATTCCAAGCAAGGTAGAGCGTGTGTGGGAAATGTTTTTCATGCTTAGGTAGAAGTCCCACGCATTTTCTTCAACTTTGGGAAGCATAGTGTGACCATGGTAGAATCAAGGTGGGCAATGCTTTTCATGCTTAGTTAGAAGCCCTACCTTGGCTTCAACCTGGAAACATCTAAAAAGAAAAAAAAAGGAAATAAATGGGATTGGAAAAAGGATGCATTGAAAATGAAGGTACTACACACCCTCTACAAAGGCACCATAAATGAGACAATAGAAACCCTTGTATGTCATGAACACCATGCCCAAAAGATTTAACACCCCACCCACTTCTCCACATGAATTAGATAGGTTTACACCTAGGAAACACTCCTTGAATTAAGGAATGATTCACCCAATAGGTCACTTTGTCAACCCTCACATACCGAAACTAGGAAAATTGCTTAGGGTCTTTGAGCACATGTTTAATTTGATGAGGTAGTTTTTGATGTACATGCTTGAATGGCTTTTATATTAAATGTGATTTTACTTGAGATGATTCTTTGAATTGAGATCCTTGGAGGGTGCACTTGTATGTCTTTGTAGGACCTTGACTTGTGGACGATTTGGAGGAACAAGCCCAACTTGGGCCTTTATTGGGGAAAGAAGCCCACATGTTGGATACCATAGACTACGCACTGGATGATGATGATATCCTTTAGAGGCTTGAGAGATACCTTATAGGACCTCTCCTATCCCTTCAACACCCCAATGATTTTCCTTTGGAGGCTAGAGCACTACATCTTGGGGCTTGACGTCTTGTTGGGGCTAGGGTTTGGTGGTGGTGGTGTTGACTTGATTGACACTTGGTACTTTTTGATGAGGAGAAGTCTTAGCTTGATGGAGGAGGCCCTAGCATACAAGGAGGAGGCCTTTGGAGGCCCAATGTTTCATCCCCAAGCTCAATGACTTGCTCCAAGTCCCAAAACGTTGCCCTAGAAGGGTGATGTGATGATTTTTAGGGCTTTCTTATGTGCAAATTAAATTTTAAAGTTGTAAATGGGAAAAATAAAGGGAAATGTCTCCCTTATTTTGTGGTTTACCCTTATTAATTGGACAAACACTTTTTAGATTTTTTGTTTATAAATAAGAATCATTTCATTTCATTTTAGATCATAGCTCTCCCAATTGGAGCTGGATACTTGGTTGAAATTTGTACCTTTTTTGGGAAATTTGGATCTCTCTCTCTTATGAAAATGTCTTTGGGTGATTTCTCTTGGTGTATTGTAGAGCTAATGTGGTGTGCACCTGTTAGAGACTTCTTCTCTTTCTTATGAATGGGCATTTCTTGGTGAACTAGGATTTTATGTGGCATCTCTCTTGGAATTGGTAAGAAAAATATGTAATTTGTTAGTTATTATTGCTTATTTCATAGTGTTATTGGTTGAAACCCTAGGAGTATAAGTGCATACACCCTCCATCAAGCTTCATCTCATTTCTATTTGATAAGTCATTTTTGGACAAGGTTGCTAGGAGGAGTACAAGGGTGTACACCCTCTTAGATTTATCTAAGTTTGATTTTCATGCCCTAGGGAGTAAAAGGGCTTACACCCCTAGGGATATTGTGGATCTAACTCTTACATCCAAGACTGCATTTACCCAATATTTTAAAGGCACTAATCTCAATTTTTCATTGGAGAAACAAATTAAATTGCTTGCATCGGGTAACATGATTTTACGATATTTTCAAATTGTTTGAAGTAAATCAATTCTATGCTCTATTAACTTGCTTGAGACACTATGGAGTCTTATTTTTCCAAGGATATCTTATTGTTGTCATAACTTAAAGCTACAACCATTAGGGCTGCAACAAACTACTCTATGTCGCTGAATTTAACTTGCATTTCAACTGTGGAAATTTGCTAGTAAGCCATTACTATCATTCTACTGCTAATTGGTGAACTTTTGGTCGGATTACTTACTTGTTCTTGTTGTTGAAACTTGATTTTGTAGAAAATATTTTCTACAACCATTTGGATCTTACAGAAATAATCTAAAAACATCATACAAAATCCCTCTAATACCACTAAATTTTGTGCTAAAGTATTGGGAATTAATCTACATGTTTTGTCCTTCATCTCTCAATAAATATTTGATGCTTCGAGTGGTTAAATATGTAGTAATTAGATTTATGCCTTGATGATATATACTTTTCTTTACTTCTGTAGTTTGGGACAAGAAGCTTAACTTGATTTTCCACTTAATCTTTCAGCATGTATACTTGTTTATTCTTGTGTCTCGGGGAGGTACAATTATCTTCCATGGGTACTCAAGCACTTGGAAATCATTAACCATCTTTGAGACTTGTTTCCAAGTGATTCTCCACTTAGTAGTTTGAACTAAAGGGGTATCACTCCCATAACCTCACTTTCCATCTCATTTCCCCCTAGTGTCACCTGGGATTCCTCCCTTGTGTTGGATTTATCCTTCACTAAAGTGAGGGGAGAGTTTATCTAAGGTGACAGTGGGTAGACTCTCCCATAGTTATCGCCATCTCATATATTGGGTTGGGATTTTCCCAAACTACAGTCTCTGTGATAATATTCTGGCACTGTTGTTGGGGAGGATTTTGAATCCTCTTCCGAGCCCTAATGACGCTTTGGAAAGCTTGTCCCAAAGCCTTCACCATAGCTTTTCTAGAAACTTCATTTGAGGGAAGTTCCCTTTTTATTTTTCATGAGCATTAGTCTCATCTGGAAACTCCATTGAAGTGATATCCAAAGTGATGGAAACATGGATTTGTGTCGCTTTCATGAAGAATACAAGGCCTTGGATGTCAAAACTATTGACGAGTATTAGAACAAGTTCCTGATAAACTAGTTGTATGTCATCCCAAAGTTCGATGGTAATCCATGTTCGACTGTAGCACACATTGTTGATTTTACTAGATGCATATACTATGAGAATGTACAACATGAGGATGTATGCCTATGATTGTTTTTGTTGTCCTTGAGAAGTGAAAAAAATGATTGGATCAAGAATTCTTGCAAGCCAAGAAGTATATCTTCTTTAATGATCCTAATTAGAGAGTTCCTTAAACATTGGGGACTGAAAGCTCGAAGTCTTGAAGAGACAATTAAGGACCTGGAGGGTTATTTTTCAAGAGAAGGTTTTGACCTTGATCCTATTGAAGGTTTAAGAGAAACACTTTTTCCAAATTTTGTTGAAACAACATTTGAAAGAGAAGAAGTTGATGACAGTAACGAGGAAAGTTTCAAGTGCCTCAAGGAAAGCATAGAAGAAGACTGCAAGTTTTGTGAACAACTGATAGAGCTTTTTCCTGATAAAGATTTTCTGGTCAAGTTCTGTGAACATAGATAAAAAGAGTATGATGTTATCCGCCAAAATTATGAGGAAAGTCCAACCCTAAATGCAACATGGGAGGTTTCCATTGCATATTATGGAGTAAAATCATTGTACGATGTTGTAAGCGAGAAGTATGGGTACCAATAAAACTTCCGAAATGATGATGAATCACTCTTCATGCTCGAAGAAGTCTGCAAACGTGTTAGAGATCAATATCGAGATGGTGAACTATTTGATTTTATTGAAGATGATGAAGACTTGATTAAAGAATAGATCCATGAAGAAAGTTGCCAAGAAAAATAAGACCCTGATGAAGTGCAATATCCAAATGAGTAGAAGGAGACATTAGTATCTGTGATCCTGCTTGACAAAGATGAAATCGTTCAACCTTACTTTACTCCTGGACATGAATATGAAGAAGTGATTAGTCCCAATGATGCAAATGATTTTGTGAAGGACCTCTCCGACATGGTTGATCTACACCTTGATAATTTCATACAGGTTGGGAGATGTAGATGAGATGTGGATTGCCTCATTATTGATAGAGATCCCATTTACAACATTGAAGGTAGCTCTCAACCAAAAGGGGTTGAGTGGTCATCTTCAGAGGACTAGTCTTCATGCGTATATGATTGAAATGTTTGGTGGCCCAATGATGATATGGTTACAAACTTATTCCATTCATTCGAAGATGACTTGTTGCAGTGTACTCAGTGTGATCTTAATTCATCCTTTGGGAGTTGTGATGCATATACTCTTGGAGATGCAGATTTGTTCTATGAAAACTCTCAGTCACCTTCACCCTCATATTTAGATGGACACTAGTATGTGGCCATTCCATAGAAGTTAAATACTCATACTACAAAGCGACAATATTTTCATCTTGGGGATTTTTGCAAGGACTTGTAGGTGATGAAGCAACATATTTTGGGTATTTAGAAGGATTCCTTCTCTAGACTTGAGCTTGTCCATTACCTCACCTCTCCCTCTCAAGGAAATCATGGGATCTTTTTTGTATCTCTCATATTTTCTTGATAAGTGATTATGAGAATGAGGACGAAGATGAGTCGTCACCTACATGCGATAGTCCTGTTTTGAGGTGGAATGATCGAGCTTGTGGACGTTCTTTCTAGCAGTATTTCCTCCCACCCACCCATCTCTATGAGCTATTTCCTATGATTGATTATATGCTTCTCCATATTCATGATTATTATGTGCTTAAATTTTCCTTGATATTTTTTATGAATAAGAACAGGGGAAGGTACCTTGATGAGATGACCAGCTGGTTTCATTGGCTGTACGACTTCACTTGACATCTATAGGACTTGATTCTTCAGGGTCACAAGCCCAAGGTAAGTAGGTAGGTCATATTTCTTTCCCATGCATCTGCATCTTTCTTTCTCATGGTAGTTTAGTTGCATTACATTTTCATTTTTCTCTATTTGGATATTGGTTTCATATCACATATTTAGTATGTAAATTTAAAAAAAAAATGCTAAAAATTTCTTTTCTAGATTAGTTTCCAGTTTTGAAGTTTATTTATTTATTTTTCAGGTATATGGAAAAAGGGTGATAGAGCCACCCTGTATTTTATGATTTTATGTTTCAGTGTAGGCACATGTCTGATAAGGAGATGCTGAGGTTTGCATGCACTCTACGACGAGTACATGTCCCCGAGTAGGAGCTAGATGTTATCCAAAATTTCTAGGGATAACTAAGGAGATTATGTATCGAGGCCCTTTGGTTGCAGACATGGAGTACCGAGAGACTGATGGATGATAGTGGCCACTTGAACAAATAGAGGCCCACCTCACCACCATAGATATCAGGTTCATCATGATGGTATCCACCATATCATATTGCTTCCGAAAGATGATGGGTCTTTCTCCATGAGGTTGTTGTTAGGTATTGTGGTAAGTGTCACTTTAATATTTCAGGTGTTTGAGTATTTTGCATTTAAATATGTTTTTGATTATAGAACATTTGCTTGGAAGTTATCCTATTTTCACTGTTTCTCCTTGGTGGTTGACATTGCGCTCTAGTAAGTGGTCACCCTTAGGGATGGGTTTGCCACTGATAGGTCTCCTTGAAAAGTCATCGTGCCACTCTCAATCATACTTATCATTTTTCATCACTTCACCCCTTGTCCATATCCTTATATTTTGTGATTTTTGGGTGTATTGACCCAAGAAGGGATTGTACCTAATTTCATGGGAAGAAGGGGTTGAAGGCCCAGAGGTTTGTAGCTAGAAAAAGATAAAATCCAATCATAAACCTTCTATATGCTCACCTAGGGATCTCAAGGACAATGAAATGTCTCTCATAAGAAACCAATGTGACCCGTAAAAAATAACAATATAAAAATGCCAACCAAGGTAGAGCGTGTGTGGGCAATGTTTTTCATGCTTAGGTAGAAGTCCCACACATTGTCTTCAACTTGGGGAAGCATAGTGTGACCAGGGTAGAGTCAAGGTGTGCAATGTTTTTCATGAATAGGTAGAAGCCCCACCTTGGCTTCAACTTGGAAACATATAAAAAGAAAAACAAAAGGGAATAAATGGGATTTGAAAAAGGATGCATTGAAAACGAAGGTGTAACACACCCTCTACAAAGGCACCCATAAATGAGACAATACAAAACCTTGCATGTCATGAACCCCATGCCCAAAAGTTTTAACCCCCCATCCACTTAATATTCTCCACATGACTTATAGAGGTTTACACCTAGGAAACACTTCTTGATTTAAGGAATGATTCTCCCCATAGGTCACTTTGTCAACCCTCCCATACCTAAACTTGGAAAATTGCATAGTGTCTTTGAGCACCTATTTAATTTGATGAGGTATTTTTTAATGTACATGCTTGAATTAAATATGATTTTACTTTCCATTATTCTTTGAATTGAGATCCTTGGAGGGTGCACTTGTCTATCTTTGCAAGACCTTGACTGGTGGATGATTTGGAGGAACATACCTAGCTTGGGCCTTCATTAGGGAAAGAAGCCCAGAAGTTGGATACTGTAGCACACACACCAAATGATGATGATAGCCTTTGGAGGCTTGAGAGATACCTTAGATGACCTCTCCTAGCCCTTCAACACCCTAACGATTTTCCTTTGGAGGCTAGAGAACTACATCTTGGGGCTTGATGTCTTGTTGGGGATAGGGTTTAGTGGTGGTGGCGTTGACTTGATTAACACTTGGAATTTTTTTATGAGGATAAGTCTTAGCTTGATGGATGAGGCCCTAACATACAAGGAGGAGGCCTTTGGAGGCCCAACGTTTCATCCCCAAGATCAACGACTTGATCCAAGTGCCAAAACATTGCCTTACAAGGGTGACGTTCTGCTTTTTTAGGGCTTTCTTATGTGAAAATAAAATTTTAAATTTGTAAAGGGGAAAACTAAAGGGAAATGTCTCTCTTATTTTGTGTTTTACCCTTATTAAGTCAACAGATAATTTTTAGAAGTTTTGTATAAATAAGAATCATTTCATATCATTTTAGATCATAACTATCCCATTTGGAGAACGATACTTGGCTAAAATTTGCACCCTCTTTGGGAAATTTGGATTTTTCTCTTGTATGCAAATGTATTTGGGTGATTTATCTGGGTGTATTGTGTATCTAAGGTGGTGCACACCTCTTGGAGACTTCTTCTCTTGCTTATGAATGGACATTGCTTGGTGAACTAGGGTTTTATATTGCATCTCTCTTGGAATTGGTAAGAAAAATATGCAATTTATTAGGTATTCTTGCTTATTTCATAATGTTATTGGTTGAAACCCTGTGAGTAGTATAAGTGCATACACCCTCCATCAAGCTTCATTTCATTTCTAGTTGATAAGTCATTCTTGGACAAGGTTGCTAGGAGGAGTACAAGAGTGTACACCCTCCTAGATTTATCTAAGTTTGATTTGCATGCCCGATGGAGTAAAAGGGATTACACCCTAGAGGTATTTTGGATCTAACTCTTACATCCAAGACTCCATTTACCCAATATTTTAAAGGCACAAATTTGAATTTTGCATTGGAGAAACAAAATTGCTTGCATTGGGTAACGTGATTTTACGAGATTTTGAAATTGTTTGAAGTGGAATCAATTCTATGCTCTAATAACTTTCTTGAGCCACTAGGGAATCTTATTTTTCCAAGTATATATTATTACTTTCATAACTTCAAGTTACAACCATTAGGGCTGAAAAAAACTATTCTATGTCTTTGAATTTAACTTGCATTTCAACCATGGAAATTTGCTAGTAAGCCATTACTATCATTCTACTGCTAATTGGTGAACTTTTGGTTGGATTACTTGCTTGTTCTCATGGTTGAAACTTGATGCTTTAGAAATTATTTTCTACATCCATTTGTCCATTACAAACATACTCTGAAAAAATTCATACAACATCCCTCTAATACCACTAAAGTTTGTGCTAAAGTATTGGGAATTAATCTATATGTTTTGTGATTCATCTGTCAATAAATATTTGATGCTTTGAGTGGTTAAAATGAAGTAATTAGCTCTATGATTTGATGATATATACTCTTGTTTACTACTATAGTTTGGGACAACAAGCTTAACTTTCTTGTCCAATTAATCTTTGAGCTTGTATACTTGTCTCTTCTTGTGTCTTAGGCAGGTACAATTATCTTCCACATGTACTCAAGCACTTGGGAATCATTAACCATCTCTAAGACTTGTTTCCAAGTCATTCTCCACTTATTATTTTGAACTAAAGGGGTATCACTTCCATAACCTCAATTTCCATCTCATTTCCCCCTAGGGTCACCCGAGATTACCCCCTTGTGTTGGATTTCTCCTTCACTAAAGCGAGGGGAGGGTTTATCTAAGGTGATAGTGGGTATACTCTCCCACTATTATCACCATATTGTGGATTGGGTCAGGATTTTCCCCACTTCAATGGGGGCCAATGGTTGGAACCCTAAGCACACATGAAATGGGTTGTGTCCAATAGAGTTGTGAAGGGATATTTTGAAGCTATGTTGAACAAAAGTAATGATTTCATGCCATGTGAATGGATGTTTGGAATTGTACATCCTCAAGACATGGATAATCATCCTATTGACTACCTATATTTGTCCATCTATCTTTGGGTGGAAGGTAGTTGATTTGGTCAACTTGGTGTACATCATCGATCATAGGTTGGACCAAAAAGTGCTCAAGAACCTACTGTCTCAATCTGAGATAATTCTTCGTGGGAGACCAAAATGAACCCAAACATTTTCAAAGAAGAGCTTGGTGGTGGCCTCGAATGTGACGATCTTCTTGTAGGGTGCCAAAACTGCCATCTTAGAGAATTGATCAATGACCATGAAGACACAGTCATTTCCATGCTTGGTTGAAGGAAGATCAGACCTGTAATCCATGGAGATGGACTCCCAAGGCCTATTCAGAGTATGCATATGGGTGTATAGCCTCTATTTCTTGATGGTAGGCTTGGAAATGGCGTAGACAGTGCAAGATCTAATGTACTTGCAAACATCTTGTCGAAGCTTCGACCAATAAAAACGATTTTGCAGTATTGCCACTATTTTTTCTACACCAAAATGTACTACTGCTTGACTATAGTGAGCTTCCCAAATCACCTTTGCAAGCTCAGTTGAAGGAACACAAAGATATCTTAGATGACATAGCAATCCATCCTGGAGATGAAAGTATGGAACTATTTTTCCTGCACTCAATGTCTAATAGGAAGCAACAAATTCAGAGTCATTATTGTATAATTGTGGCCACACAAACCTCTCATGCCCATAGGAGTTAAGAACTATGGTTAGTGCCACAACCGGGGGTCAACTAAGGCAATCTGTGACTTGGTTGGTGCTTCCTTTATTTTACTTGATGTTCAAGTGGAATTACTGTAGCTACATGGACCACTTTTGATGGTGGTCATTCTATAATTTTCCTTGTGTTTGCATGAATTGCAGAGGCCTGTGATCAATGTGGATGATTGTTTCCTTACCTAGAATGTAATGCTTCCACTGTCGACATGCATGCACAATGGAGTACATCTCTTTGTCGTAGGTGGAGTATCTGCAAACAACATCAGATAGTGTTTCACTGTGATAGGATATCGGAGGCCCATGAAGAGTGAGGAATGCACTGATAGGATAATATAAAGCATCTGCCCCAATGTCAAATGGTTGTTGCGGGTCTGACAGAATAAGGATTGGTGCTGTGCAGAGGCAGAATTTCAAATCCTTGAATTATTTTATGTTGGGACACAACCCACATAAACTTAACCTTCACTCCACCCTTAGTCACCTAGATTAGGGCCTAAGTGATATGAGAGTACCCCAACACAAACCAACAGTAGAAGTTGGCGAGGCCCAAGAACCTACAAAACTCAATCCTTGTCTTCGGGGCTGGCCAATCGTGGATGACTTGGATCTTGCCTAGATCCACATGCACACTCTGCTCTTCCACGATGTATCTGAAATATTGGATTCTCAACATGTCGAAGGAACACTTCTACAAATTGGGATATAACTTGTGATGTCGTAGGGTGACCAAGACCTGCTAAATATTCTTCAAATGTTCCTCCCAAGTTTTCTTGAAGATGAGGATGTCATCCATATATACGATAACAAATGAGTTTGTGAATGGCCACAATATTTCATTCATCATCGGTATGAATGTGGTTGGGGCATTAGTCAATCTGAAAGGCATGACCAATCAATCAAAGATACCTTCTTTATACTTGAAGGTTGTCTTCCATACATCAATTTGTTCAATCGACACCTGGTGGTAGCCTGACTTCAGATCAATCTTACTGAAAAACTTGACTCCCTTGAGTTGATCGAGAAGATCATCAATCGACAAGATTGGGTACCGGTTAATTACTGTGATCTTGTTCGGGGCTCTGCAATCAATACAAAGTCATCATGACCTATCTTTCTTTTGTACCAAAATAATTGGGCTTCCGCAAGGTGAGGATCTTGGCTTGATTTGGCCCTTCATAATTAGCTATTGGATTTGGTGTTTTATTTCTTCATTCTCCATAACATAATGCTTATACATAGGGCCATTAGGAAGAGGATCACTGAGTGTCAAATCAATTGAGTTCTTTACCTAACAGTGGATAGGCACCTCAATATGCGAGGCAAATATGCCTTTGTGTTTTTCTGCTATCTTTTCCACCTATTGTTTCTAGGTAGAGAGATCCCATGTAGAGGTTTTTGCGGTTGTAGTGACCTTCTGTTCACCTTTCGACCGAACCATAAATAGGAAAAATATCTTTGTCTGAGAGACCCTCTTTCTGCACTACTTCATGAAGGTCAAAGAGACCGCAGTAGTTGGGACTATCTCTGGTACCCTATAGAGTGTAGGATTAAACCACAATCCAAGATCTAATTGTGAGAAGGAAATACTACAATAGCTAATTGCAAAAGAGAGAGAAGAGAGAGAATGTTATAATCACTCTTCACACATAAGAGACTGAGAAACCACATCTAATCACAATGTATTAATCCTCGATAATGAATACAATATATAGGACTCTCCACATGAGTAATGTGCACTAGGTTGGGATTTCCATGTGCATGCTCAAGTAAAACAATAACTTATCCCAATAGCAACAATTAACTAAAGTCAAAAGTTGCTAATAATAAGAAAAGGTAAAAAATATAGGTGTGAACTTACTGAGAACTCTACATGAAGTAAGCATGCATTCCATAATAGAAAAAATCTCCTAGAATAAGGCTAGAGTCCAAGAATGGAACTAAAGTCCTAACTGAGTGAGAATTTGCTAATTATGGAAAGTCACTAAATAAGTGAAGTGAGTTAACTCCAAGTATTAGATGGGTAATGCGCAATTCCCTAGGAGGATAATATTATGACTAAAGTGCGCTCTATAGCCATGAAATAGGAAATATCTCCTAAAATTAAGGAAATAAGAATTGTCTCCTAAAAAATAGAAATTTACCTAATGGTGGCTAAAAAATAGGAATTGGCTTAATTGTAGCTAAACAATAGGATTTTTTCTAATGGTGGTTTATGAGCCCATGGTATTTTCCCATGGTATTACATATAGGTATACACAGGCTAAAAATGGACTTGCTATAAATAGAAGTCCTCCTAAATAGTAGGAAAAATGGAAAAAATGAGTATGTCTCTGAGTATGTAGTTGATCATGTACCCCAACACCCCCTGTGAAACAAAATCGGGGTGTGAAAAATGATGAGTCTCGAAAATATGAATCCATATTAGGTACTCATGTACAAGTATAGATGCATAACAACTAAACAAAAGTGAAGTAAAGAGGGAAAACCCAATGGGAACAACCCCCCCCCCTCAAAATATGTTGCTAACAAGAAAATAATGCTAACATGTTAAGCTATTAAGCTAATTTATCCCTCACTCCTAGAATTCCCCTCAATGAGGCAAAATTTTGTTCGGTGAAAGGCTTTGTGAATATGTCTGCCACCTACTTTGAAGATGGATAGAACTTCGTATCAATGAGTCCATCCTGAATCTATCCTCTAATAAAGTGAATATGAACCTCAATGTGCTTGGTCCACTGCCTTTGAAATGGATCTATACAAAACTTGAGATTACTCTGATTATCACAAAATATAATCATCGGATGATGAAAATGAACTCCCAACTCTGTAAGAAAGTGCTGCAACCAAATATCCTGAGTAGTAACATTCATTGCACCCATGTAATCTACCTTTGTTGATGATAAAGAAATTGTTGATTGCTTATTACTTGAATAACATATAGGTCTTGATCCAAGGTAAAGGGCATAACTTGAAGTGGACTTGCGATCAATGCCATCTCCTACCCAATCTAAGTTTGTGTAACCAACAAGATCCAAGGAAGAGCCCGCTACATAGTGTATACCAAAACTGGTAGTCCCCTTGACATATGTGAAAATCCTCTTTCGTGCCTTCCAGTGAATCTCATGAGGCTCCTGCATGTACTTGGAAACTGATCCAACTGCATAAGAGATGTTTGGTCAAGAGTGTGTAAGGTAGAGAAGACTCCCCACCAACTGTCGATATCTATTACAATCAACCAAAGGTGATGTACCAACATCCTCTAGTCTAACCCTTGACTGAAAGGGTGTTGGAGTTGGCTTGCAATCTGTCATATAAAACCTATCAAGTATATCTATGTCATACTTGGACTGAGACATCTTGATTCTTGAATCATTCTGGATGATTTCAATACCATGAAAGTAATGTAACAGTTCCATATCTGTCATAGAAAACCTTTCATGCAAAGCGGTCTTCACTGCAACAATGGAGGAGGTTGAGCTCCTTGTGATGAGTAAATCATTTACATATAGAAATATTAGTAGAATTGAATCTGTGTTCCTCATCATATACACATTAGGTTCTGATATACATCTAAGAAAACCTCTAGAGAGAATATAAGAGTCTATTGTAGCATACTATGCTCGAGGTGCTTGCTTAAGTCCATACAATGACTTCCTCAACGTGCAAACTAATGATGGATCCTGAACATATCCCTCTGGATGCTCCATGCATATCTCCTCATTAATATATCCATGTAAGAATTCATTCTTCACATCCATATGGTGTACCTCCCACTTTCTAGCTACTACAATAGCTAGAGCTAACCAAATGGAATCAATCTTGGCAATCGATGAAAAAGTCTCATCATAGTCAATGCCTTGTACCTGTAAGAAACTTTTAGCTACTAACTGAGCCTTATACTTTGTAATGTATCCATCCGCAACCCTCTTTGTCTTGAAAATACACTTACATCCAACAAGCTTCCTATTGGAAGGTAGATGAACCAACACCCATGTGTTGTTCTCTATCATGGAATTGTACTCATCTTTCATAGCTTCCTCCCAATGGTGGTTTCCTTTAGCCTCTGCATAAGAATGAGGACCTAAAACAAGTACCATATAACAATAAATAGGAATAAATGGCTCTATGGTACTAAAATCTTGTGGAGGCTCCACAAACTGAGATATGGTTCTCCGTGGATCGACATGATCACCCACTAAATCACTTGTTGCCTGAAGAGTATGTTGTGCCCATTGTGGTTGATTCTTTGGACCTGCAACTTCTTGCTGCTGATAAAAAATATCAGATTTATTATATTTAGAGATATGATCAGAAATATGATCGAAAAAAGTCTCACAAAGTTCCGCAACTAGTGGTGGTGGACATAGAGGTGTGGAATATTCCAGAAGTACCTGTGAAGGACCCTCTTAAAACGTAACACTCCTTTGAATGAATAATTTATATGAATTAGTATCTAATAACATATATCCCTTCACTCCCTCTATATATCCAACAAAAATACACTCCTTACTATGAGCTTCCATAGCTTTCCTCCTATCCGAAGGGATCCTAGCCCATGCATGGGAACCAAAAATTCTGAAGTGAGTGACTTCTGATTTCTTCCCACTCCAAACCTCATATGAATTGACTACCTTGATTGATTTATGAGGAACACTAATATGAATGTAGGCTGCATAGTTGATAGCTTCATCCCATAACTTTGGAGGTAGTGCTCTATCCTGCAACATACAATTGACCATCTCTTTCAATATCATGTTCTTTCTCTTCGCTACCCCATTCTGTTGTGGAGTATATGGAACTGTGTGTTGCAACTCTACACTTGAGTCTGAAAAAATATGCTCAACATCCTTATTCACATACTCTCCTTCATTTTCTATACGAAGCTTCTTAATCCTCTTCCTTGTTTGGTTCTCAAGTAGATTTTAATCTGAGAAAGTAGACCCATGTATATCTCTAAAAATCATCAATGAAAGTAAGAGAATACTTAGCTTTATTAATCAATGGGTGTGGGAAAGGACCTGTAATGTCATTGTGAACCAACTCTAGAAGCAATGATTCCCTCCATGCTTTACTTGTGTTTAACTACTCCTCATGATGTTTTTCTAGTATGCAGCCCTGTCAAACTCCATGTTGTTCCAGAGTCTGTACTTAAGGATTTTAAAAGTACAGTGTCTAGGCATCCGAAAGTTAGTAAGGTGTCAAAAGGGAGGAGAGTATAACTTTGGGAAATGAATCTAGGGTTGATTTCTAGGTTGTCGCTGTCTAGCTTCCAACTGTTCCTAGATGTTTATATCCCGTTCGATTGCAACCCATGAATGTTCAAGTTCTACCCGGGTGGTGGTTGTTTTAAGTATAGTATCAAAAAGATTTAAAGAGATATGGGTTTGGTTTGATAAACTGGGTTCAATATTAGGTTGTCTTACAACGGGAACAGTCATAGAGGAACACAAAATTTAAAAGAAATCTAAAGGTTTTTTATGCTGTATCAATTTGATCTTATAAAGAGAACTTTGAAATTAATGTTAAAGACAAAATGCAAACCAAAGGCCTTTTTCCGTAACTGTGTTATATTTGAAATAGAAAGTGTGTGAAATATGAGAAAAACATTTAGCTGTTTATAAAGTAAGGCTCCTATCAAGGGAGAATCTCACTCCTTAAACATAGGAAGAAAATAGAATAAGAAGGAATTTGACGAAGCATAAAGTATGACAAATTAAAGGTTCACAGGTCTTGTATTTGCTGTTATCCGATACAGAGGAAAAACTGTAAACGATATAGATGAATAAAATTTAACCACCACAGTAGAATTTTTACTAAATTGCAGTGCAACATTCATCAGATACATATAAGCGAAATAAAATTGAATATGAATAACAAAGAGAACAAACTCATAGCACAGTCATGACAGAATCAAGATTCTCCTGATTGCTTTGTATTAATTCAAAAAGAAAATAGCCTCTATTACAATCAACCAAAAAGGTCCAACCTCTTGTTCTTTCTAGAAAATGTATATTTATAAAAATTTCTATAGTATGGTATCTCAAACATTCTAGAGGTTTTCGGTTACAACAAAGGAGATTAATCGTTTCAATTCTTGGTTTCTTTCCTCATTTGGTACCATAAACTCGCCTCTTCGCATGCTCTGTGCAAATGACACACTTCTCCACCAGCTGGCATATTAACTTAGAAGGTTCTGCTTGATTTTTGGCCTCGAAAGTGTAACAATCCTTCACCAATTTTGGAAACTTTTCCTCCACCTGTTGGTCTTTGGCGTTGACAAAACATAATTGTACACTCGGTTTAATCAACCATCTATCTATCTGGACTATGTCCATCTGGGTTATTTGTGATATTTCGACCAATTCTCTTTCTTCATTTTCCTTGATCTTGAGCAGATGTTTGGCTGTATTGATATGGCCTAGTGTTTCAGTCCTGCCTTCATCGTTAGAACCTAGCCAACTTCCATCTAGAAAACTGAAGGTTTATTCACAAGATTTTCTTATCTCTCTAGCTTGTTGTCTGCCTTCGGATATGTCATGCTCCCATTCTTTCAACAAAATATTACCTCGGGTCTGCTCCAAGATAGAAAACCTGGAATTACTGCTTGTCTCCCTTCTCATCGTGGCTATAATAGCCTCCTGGAAAGCAACTCGGGCCGCCCCAGTGTATTTTTCTCTGAGAGTGAGGTTTTCCAAGACTCGATCAACGAGTTGGCAGTTGCTTTGAATTGTTTCTACCTTAGCAAGTAGGCCTTGTTGAGCTACCGACATTCTTTTTCTGATCTCTATAGCTTGGGATTGAAATATCCTGATATCGATTACTTGGCTTTCAACAAAGTCTAATTTGACCTGTAGTTGTTCTATTAATTCTCTTTGCTAGTATACTTGTGTCTGACTTATCTTAGCCATCATCTGCATTTGGTTGAGTTCGTCTTTGAGCTACACAATTTCCTTTTGATCAGCTACTCTACTTTGTTCCAAACCTGTATTCACCTGATCTGTGGCAGTGGCCTCTGCTGTAGCTAGTTTAGCCTCTAATGTTTTGATTAAATGATTTTTTCACTTCAGCTGATCCTTTAGGGTCCCAACTGAATATTGGTTGGCTGTAGCGAAAGCCCCTAATGTTCCTGCTATTTGAGTCACAAATTATTGCTTCTTCACATCTTTTCCATCGGCTAAGATTTTGAATTTCTTGGCTACCTTACCCGCCTCTTGATAAAATTCCTGTTTCACGACAACATTTCTCTTCTTATCAAATAAGAATTCATTCGGAGGTAGCTCTTCTGTTGTTATGGGAATCAATTCTTAGCCAAAAACCCACCCTGCATCTGGGACCCCTTTCGTGGATTGTAGGAGGGTAATAGAAACGATGGGATTGTCGACCTGCTTAGATGATTTTCTTGGAGTAACAACCGAGGTTGGATCGCTCGGAGGGGTGGACGTCTCAGCTTCCCGTTTCGGGCCCCCAGTTTTCTCTTTCTTGTCTTGCTGTTCTTCTCAGCCGAGTGCTGAATATTTGGAGCCTTCGGCTTCCATTTCCTGCACCTCTACGGTCATTGTATTCTCACCCCATAATACTGGGGGAAGGCAACTCCGCCGATGTTCTTGGAATCTGAACACATTGGCCCTCTCTTCAGGCGACAGGGCTTGTATCCAAGCCAAAATCTCGACATAAGATCTCGTGCCTCAGAAAATGTCATCATGAGGTGAATTCTCGTGCTCAAACCTTTTGAGGCCACAACTAGCCAAGTGATTACTCACAACCCTGTGTGGGTCGTGTTTCTTAAATTCAATGTGAACCAATTCAATGTCTTCCAAGGCTGCTCCTTCAGCCTTTGCATGCCCGAAATCTAATAAAGAATAGGTGTTCAAATGAATAGGGAATGGTGGCCATACCTTCTTCGAATATCCCTTAAGCTCTTTGCTCATGCCACCAATCATGGTTTGCCTGACGACCTCGTGACAAGCCAGCCTATCGGGTATAAATAATGGTAGAGCATGCGGAGGGACATAAGCGTCGAAAAACCTGAGGTATGAAAATTCTGCTTCCATGTACCAATCGGCCACACTGCTCAAATTTACCACGATGCTATTCGAGATCCTGGGTGGTGGATTACCGAAGATGGTGACATGCATTGGTACCATTACCCAATTGAAAATTTCATATACGAAATCTTAAGCCTTGTCCTCCCACAACTTTGAATGGTAGACGTCGATAGGCTCAACATCCGATGGAGAACAACTCCAGCTCATTAAGGGAAAAGGCGTCATGCAACACACGACGTCCATGATTTATGCGGACATAAAAAATGAAGTGGCTTTCCCGCTCACCCTCTGCGTTCGATATTCTGTAATCTGACTGGACAGACTATCTGACAATAGTTTATCCCAGTCAAAGGAACAACCTTCTTTGTCTGCATGTATCAGAGCCACCCATGGGAGGAAGAAATGTGTGGTGTCTTCCCTCCCATACAATCTACATGTCATCATCGCTATGTATTTGAACTGTGGTTCCAAAGAAGATATGGAATACATTTTGTTTCTATCTGCTCTGAACTTCGCTGGGTGTGAGACCCAATCCTTGATCAAATCGTATAAGATTTTCATGTATTGCTCGCATTCCTTCTGTGTAAAACCCTCTATAAAATCTGCATTGTATGTGAAGTTCGACGTGGGCGGTAACTTGTACATCGCCTGTAAGTTTTCTGGTCTAAAGGTCCCAACAGTGACCTTTTGTTCACTAATGATGGTTTTGGTAAGGATATCTAAATGATCTAGTGCCCATCGGATCATGTCATAGTAAGGCAGAAGACGTGGCCTAGTCGCTACTTTATGCATTTCTGCTTGGACAACGATCTTGTATTTGGTGGCCAGGTCGTCCTTCTCATTGTCACTGGAGTCATCTGAAGAGTCTACCATTTCGGACTACAGAATCTCAGAAATATTTGACCAAGTTCTGACTGAATCAACGCTTCGAGGTGAAGTATAAAAAACGTTATCTGAGCCTTGCCCTGAAATCTTAGCACTTGCCCTAGACGCTTTTCGTGGGGCCATGATGGGGAATTCTGATTTAGCTCTCCTGTGATAAAAATATGTATAGATACAAAAATCAGTTTGTTGAGGAAAGTTTCTCTGCGTAAAATAGAAATGAGCTTTGTGACACGGAAAAAAGATCTATATCTTTAATATTTTAAAACCTCAACATCCTTATGTTCAGAACGGTCAAATCAATTTTAGATACAGATTTAGCAATAAAAACCATATCCTTACTTTGCCACTTCGCCTCATTCCCAATTAATGCCATAAATTTCGTCGGTTCAGGACACAAGTTGGGGTAAGGAAAATTTAAAATTTACCTTGTAGACTGTGCATATTATTATTTGCATTAAATACTGCTTAAGCTCGCTTAGTTTCTTTAACCCAACTTTCTTAAACTTTAACCAACCTTTCGGCGTTCGCCTTGTTGGGATTTTTCACTCTAACCTTTCGAGGCTCTAAAACCCGAGATCACGATGATTGGACTTAGTTAAGCGAGAACGTAAGTAGGATTAACATTTAATTAATCATGTTTTAATCTATATCATGAATTCACAACTCGGGGCTTTGAAGGTATAGTTTCTGGGAGGACCGAATGGCGAGTCGCGAAATCTCGAGATTGCGATGATGTGATCTATTTAAATTAGAAGATAAACCAGATTAAGTGTTTTAATTAATTAATATTTGGGCAATATCGCGACTTCGCCACTCGGGGTTTTGAAGGTATAACTTTTGGGAGGCACATACGCCAAGTCGTGAAATCCCGACGAGTTTTAACCATAGTCAAAATTAACCATCCCTGAAACTAACCCAGGTTACTTATGTAAAAGTCTCGTGGCTTCGCCTATCGGAGTTATGACGGTAACGCTTTTGGAGAGAGTGAACGCCGAGACGTGAAATCTCGACAACACTTAACTGGGGTTTAAAGGATTTTACTCTTAGCTTTAACCTGAGGTAATATTTTAACCACTTTTCGCGACCTTGCACATTGGGGCTTGTAAATCTTTTGATTTGTATCTCCTGAAGCGCGATATCCCGAGGTACGAAAAGTAAAAAAATTCGTTTAACGATAAAAAGTGGTGACTTATGAAAAATAACATCTTACACTATTTCGCATGTCGGGACTACTGAAAAATTTAGTTTGTAAGTGTCACGAAGTGAAAAAGAACTTAAAGACCAACTTTTGACTTTAAAAAATTATATTTAAACCAGTTGAAAAAGGCGGCTCCAACATAGGATCCAACTAGGGATGCCGTCTTCCTATAAGGCAGGAAGAACAGTAGACCACGTGCCTGTATTGGGTAAATGGAGTCAATGGCTTTGTCCCAGCGAAAACTGTTCCTAGGAAAAGGATACAGAGGGAAAAAGAGATTTCATCTTTTACTTGTGAAAAGATTTTCAAAACTCAAATATGTTTCATACTCAGCTGCAGTCCCTTCCACGACTTTCTCCTTCTCTTTACTGAATTTAGGTCTGCATTAAGACAAATCAAAACAGTTCTAGGAAATTCAACAGATCTTGTAACTTTTGGCTTGCATCCAACAAAATTCATTACATGTTTTTAATTGGGGAGTCCCGTCCGGATTTAGGATGTGGATCCAGTCTCGAGAAAGTTGATTACAAGAGTAGAGTGAAAATTGTGTATAACAACCTTACAGACATCTTAGATATTGCTTCACTGCCAGCGGGCTTGTTCAGTACCTCGGTGAAGTTATTTGCCCCTTTTTAGCTGAATTTCCTTTCACCACTTCAAAATATATTTATGCATTTAAATTCTGAGACGAGGGAAATCATTTCTGAATTTCCTTTCATCGTCTTTTTGGACTAGATGGACAATTAAATATAACTTTCCTTTCACCATCTGTCTTATAATTTACTTTTTAGAAGACGAAGTGGGAGAAATCAGTTTGTATGAGGGGTGATATCTACGTAATATTTTGAAATGGAGGTATGTCAACTTACTTTGATTACTCGGTACCGACCCTCCCTTAACTTTCACCATACCTTAGCCCGCAGAGAAGAAAGGGAGAAATTATTTCTAGGGGTCTTCCTTCGAGCAAGCCTCAATCTTTCGAAACTGTTGAAAAACCTAGAATAGTTAGGATCAACCTATGCATCACTTTGTTTAGTAAGAGGCTGAGGAGTTGTGAAGACCAACTTACTTTCCAAAATCTTCCTTGCAGCTTTCAAAGTTAAAATGCAAGCTCTTCTCCCCCTGTATGCAAATCCAGAAAGATGGTTGGCCTTTCAAGAAGGTAATATCTGAAAACAGAAAGAAGGGTGATGGATAGAGGTCTGTAAACTAAAAAACAAGGGTCAAACATTAACACCGACTCCTGAAAACCCTTTTCGGAAGGCTTTACTTTCTCTGCTTATTTTAACTACCTCCTATCTTTATTTTAAGTGACAATTCTTAGGATCCAGCGCGAGTAGTTGTTCAAGCGAAAACATTATATTCATGAGATCATTGCGGTGTTTTGAAAATCTTTGTTAGAAACATAAAATTCTCAGGAATTCATACCCTTAACTTACCATTTATAATAACATAAAACCTTTTCTATCACCTGTTATGGAAAGATTATTTTCTGGTATATGACCTTCTTTTTACCCCTTTTGCTCGTTTCGGCTGTAAACCGAAATCCTGAAGGGAAAAAATGCGAAAAGTATTAGGTATATATATATATATAATTTTTTTTAGTTGAATGTATTGAAAATTCCGTATTTCTATTTCTACAAATATCACTGACCTGATTAATTATAGGTGAAAGTGCACTTACCAAAAAATTATGAAATCAAAAGAAAACACAAACCGGTATATACAGTGGAAATTTTTTTGGTAACCAGTTATTGCATATAATGTTTTAAATAACGCCTGTTGACAGGGGCGTTGAAGATTTTACCGTCCATATTTTCTAATAGAAACGAATTCTTTCCTTCGGGAGCTGCGACTCTAAAAGGTCCACACCAAATATGATCAAATTTATCGTGTTTCGCTGAGTCTTCCTTCCTAGCATCCCATCTCAAGACCAAATCGCCTGGGAGAAACTCTCTGTCTTTTACCTTACGGTCAAATAACGTTTTCATATCATCTTGGTATTTCTGCAACCTTTCGTCTATTTCGACCCTGTGTTGTTGCACTTCAATTAGCTGATTTATCCTTCTGGTAACATGATTTGGTTCTTCTTTCTCATCTTGCCATAATTTCATCAAGGGGAGTGCTATATTTATCGGTAATACCACGTCAGTCTCGTACACCATTTGGAAAGGCGAGGTGCCGATAGATTTCTTCGTGCTTATCCGATTTGCCCATAAGGCGTATTTCAGATGCACATGCCAAGATTTTTTATTATCATCCAACACTTTCTTAATTACATTTATTAGACTCTTGTTTGAAGACTCGGCTAATACATTTCCTTGGGGATAATAAGATGTGGAATGACCGAGTACGATATTGTATTTCTGGCAGAAACTGATCATAGCCATAGATTTGAAAGCCTAGGCGTTATCTGTGACTATTTTTCGGGGGTAGCCGAATCTAGACAAAATGTTGTCTTCCAGGAAGTCTATTACCACCGAATCTGTTTCCCTTCTAGTTGTAATAGCCTCCACCCATTTAGTGAAGTAATCTGTGGCAATCAAGATCCATTTTTGTTGAGCGCTAGAATGGGGGTTAATTTCACCTATAAAATCTAGCCCCCATTGTTGGAAAGGAGCCTCCGTTTTGACCGAAACCAGTGGTAGCGCTGGGAGTTTATGCTTTCCTATGAATAGTTGGCACAGGTTACAGGCTCTGACTTTGGAATTTACGTCTGAGAAAAGTTTTGGCCAATAATACCCTGCCCTTAGGATCTTATAAGATGTCTCCCTCCAAGCATGATGTCCCCCACAGACACCCTAGTGAAATTCATTTATGACCCTCTCTGTTTCTGATTCGACTCAACAGACCAATAGGAAACCTAGTGGGTCCTTCTAATACAATTGATTTTTGGATATACAGTATTTGACCGCATGTAATTTCATCTTTCTGGCTTTGGATGGGGATAAATCACCTGGGAATTTCAATGTCATTAGGTATGACACTATGTTTTTGTACCAGTCTGATGAGACAAAATTCTCTTCGATTCTGATCGCACTTGTTGGCTCATCACACTCGTTCATGTCTACACCTTCTTCATATCCTTGTAGGCAATTTATACCGAGAGCTCTGAAATTTGATTCTGCTAAGAGTTTGGCCAAACCTTGTCCTTTTACCAGTTTTTTTAGTTTTATCTCCAGGTCGAATTATTGGATTTTGGCAAGCCAACCTCCCCTTCTTCCATCACTGTCGGAATGAACCAAAATATCCTTTACAGAACTGGTAGGTACATACGCGATTATCTTGGAATGCAACACATAGGTTCTGAATGCTTTTAATGCCTTCACCATAGCATATGATTTCTTTTATATTATATCATATTTAAGTTATGTGTCTCTGACATTCTTGCTAAAAAAGGCTATCGACTGTTCGAAACCCTCTTCATTTTTTTGGAGGAGTACCGCGACGATTGTGTGTTCGGAGGCGAACGAAAAAATAAGAAAATCTTTTTGATAACTAGGGCTTGCTAGTACAGGTGCCTCGCTTATGAACCTCTTGATGTGTGAAAATGCCACTTTAGCTTCTACCGTCCATTTCACTTCACTCTTTTTCTTTATCATATCTGTGATCAATTTTATGATTTCAACAAAGTTCAAAATAAATCTCTTCAAAAAATTTATTTTTCCTAAAATTGACTGAATTTCTTTTACATTCCTAGGAATATTTATAGTATCCATAGCCTCAACTCTTTTAGGATCTATTTTAATACTGTCCCGAGACACAATATGGCCCAAGAGTTTAACTTCTTGCATGGCGAAGTGGGACAGTTTGGTATTCAAAGACAAAACAAACTTACGACATTTCTCAAACGTCTGCTTGAGATGTACTAGATGATCTTCATTAGATTTGGAAAAAACGGTTAGATCATCAAGATAAATGACTACAAATTTATCTCTTTTGCCGATGAAAGCAATTTCCATAGCACGTTGGAAGGTAGAACCTGCATTCATTAAACCAAAAGGCATCTTATCATACATAAAAGTAGCCCAAGGGGTAGTGAAAGCTGTTTTCTCTTTATCTAGTTCACTTACGACGATTTGATTATACCCAGAGAACCTGTCTATCATTGAGATCCTGTTTTCCCCAACTACCTTTTCTAAAACGTGATGCATTTTGGGTAGAGGGTAGTTATATTTGAGGGAGGACTTATTCAGATTTCTAAAGTCCACACACAGTCTAATCTCCCCACTCTTCTTTCTGACTGGGACCAGGTTTGCTACCCAATCGGAATATCTCAGAGGTACTATTATTTTTGCATCCAAGAGCTTTTTGACTTCCTTTTCAACCACAAGTAATAAAATAGGGTTGATATATCTGAGTTTTTGTCGAAAGGGTTTAACACCAGGCTTTAGGGGTATCTTGTGTTCGATTACAGTGGTGTCGTAAGTTCTCATCTCTTCGTAAGACCAAGTGAAAACATCTTTATACTATCCGAGCAAGTCTTTATACTTGATTTTTACCTCAGGAGGAAGGTACTTTGATATTTTTACCATCGTAGGTTCTACTTTGGTCCCTACATAAAAGTCTTCAACCTCCTCTAGTTGGTGTTGCAGGGTGGATTCAAGGGTATGTCATTATGATCGAACAATCTTTCCAGAGGAATCAGTCCTTTCAGAATCTGATTGTTCGTTAGAACCAGCATGCGATGATTTGCAATCTTTTCCTGGAAATCTTGAGGGTCCTCTCCTTCTTGCATGATCTATATGTGTTTGTTTTGATTCTCTTGATCAATGTGAGTTTCAGAGAAGTCGCCTACGGCTTCGAGGAATTTCCTAATCTATTCGTCATCTTCGAAAAACTGCCAGTGTCGGATGTTGTTCGGGATGGATGGTCGGTGCCTTACCTCTATGTGGTACTTTAATTTAAAATCAGTAGGGGGAGCGAACATCGAGGCTGCCCTGGCTAACGAATCGACCTGCAAATTTTTGGCGCGTGGTATGAAGTGGATATTTACAGATGAGAAGAAATTTTCCATTAGATCCCAGGCACAATTTCTGTACGATCTCAATCTCAGGTACTTGGCCTGGTATTGTCGATTTATCTGTTTGAATATCAACTCGACATCTCCATATACTTCAAGGTTATTTATGTTTAGCTTCTTGGAAGCTTCCAATCCTAATATTAAGGCTTCATACTCACATACATTGTTGGTTTAGTCTATATCCCATTGAATCCTGTAAGAGAAAGGGACAACAAATTTATTTTCAGGTGCCACAAAAAGTACTCCTGCACCTGCTCCTTCACATGACAGGGCACCATCAAAAAACATTTTCCAGATCCCCGTGTAATGCATATGTTCTGATTCTTTCTCATCTATGTAATTTTCCTCTGTGCAGCTATCTAGACCATCATCAAAAGATAAAATACAATTTCCTAGATCTTGATCCGCAATATAAACGGGAAAATTGTTAGGATTCTGAGGATCGCTCACTGTATAGGATAACCTCGTTTCCCTGTATAACCGAGTAAGTTGTCCACCAAACATAGGAATTGTGGCATAAGTCATGTCGAGTTGGAGGGACCCCCCAAGTTTCCCCCCCCACGACCTTGATAGTAGTAAGCCATACTTTGGGGGGATATCAACAATAACTACATCCATCAGGACGCTTTTGACTGGGACCTGTGCAAGGGTGACTACTAAATATTTTATCATACCCATACACTTAACTCTTCTCGAATCGAAAGAGTAGATATCTCCGTAAGGTCTGGTGATCTCGAGGCCTAGTCTATCCATAATAGTTTTGGGCATCATGTTATGTGAAGCTCCAGAGTCTAGCATGCAGTTATTCTGCAGTCGATCATGCACATTTAGGGTGATATAGAAAGGAGATATGGTGTCTCTGACACCCTCAAAATGTGGACCGAAAGTGATATTGGGCTTATCGTCTTCCAAGTTTATCACGTTGGATTAGATTTCTTGGTTTGAACAACCTATCACTTTGGTTATCTGTTTATGATATGCATGATTCTTTGCTAATTCAACCAGAGGGATAGGTATTTTGATTCTATTTATCTCATTTTCAAAACTAAAACCACCACCACCTTTGTCCATTTCTCTGGTTGAAATCTCCGACTCTCTCTTATCCAAATTATTTGTCTAAGCTCATTTATTACTCGTGATCTTAATTATCGGTGTCTGTGTATCGACCATCTTGATCTCCTTTGTTTGGGTCTCAACCTCCTTCGTCTTTGGATCCACTAAGTCAGTCCCTTTAGATGTTTCAGTCTCATTTGGGGTGGGCACATATACTTCACCTCTAGGGAGAATTTTTCAGGGTTGAGAAATCAACATGGATTTGTTTTTAGACCTCAGGTTATACCTAGGTTGGACTTCAGCCATTATTGAATCAGTTACTTCTTGATGGTCAGGGACATCTGTGTTGTTTGTGTCATCATCTGCACCTGAGGGTTGTTGTGTGCTTAAAAAATTCTCATAATATTTTTTAGTTATATAAGGTTGAGTGCAGTCGTCACCCAAATTTGTCACATCTTCTTCCAGACCTTCGAAGTCTTCCAGATCATTTCCTCCTACAAAATTTTCATTTTTTAAAGGGGTTTGGATTTTTTGATCTTCGTTTTTAGTCTGTCTTTGTTTATTTTGAAGGTTGGGGTTTCTCCTGAATTCTCTTTTAACGAAAGGATCGACCTTCGATTGATCCAGTTCCATCCTAGAAATTTTATTAGACAATTCCTTGATTATCCTAGCCATATTGTCCATTTTATCGTTTGTGGATCTATTAGACCCTGAGGGTCTGGCTTGTTCCATGAAATGTCTGGTTTCTCAGTTTCTCATTTATACCTTAGCTTTCAACTTGCCAGAAGCCATTATGTTAGATTCGATTTCTACAACATCATCCTGCATTCGGGTTAGGGTAGCCCCTCTTCTTTCTCTTAAAAGGAGGGAAAAATCAGGTTCGAAAGCTCCCGCAAAGGTTACTTTGGCTGCAGGTTGGGATGGTTTAACTTCGGCTGGGATTTTATTATACAGCTTATTAAATCTTTGAATAAATTCCATAATTGTTTTTGAATTCTTTTTCTTTAAAGAGCCTAACTTGGTCAAATAATAGAAGTGATCTTTCCTTCCCCCCCATTGCCTAAGGAAAGCGTATTCTAGAGCATCATAGGATAATATTGACCTTGTGGATAGGCTTCGAAACCAGGTTCGTACCTATCCTTAGAAAGTTTGGACAAAAATCCTCGAATACACATCTTCGTGTTCGAGACCTAGGATATCCGCGAACTGATCGAAGAAGTTTATATGTTCGGCTGCGGTCAAGTCTCCTTCTCCTGTAAACTTAGGTAAGTTTTTTATATAATTTTCAGGAAGGTCATGAAGAGGAACATGTAGAACCAAAGGCGCATATCTTGCAGCCACTTTAGCGAAAACTCTGGGAGGAGGGAGAGGCCCTTGGCCTCCTGCTCCTCCTCTTGGAGCCCCACCACCTCCTAAAACTCCTCCACCTCCAAGAACCCCTCCATCTCCTCCTCCAGTGGATGCCATTGGTACTACTGGATAAGGAAACAATGTATTGTATAGAGGGTTTTGGAACACTAAAAGTGAATTTTTAGCTTCTTTGTGAGACAGGAAGGCCAAAGATGGGTGATAAGTGGTGTGAGGACTTGGCTCTTCGGATTTGCAAGAAATGTAATCAGGGGAACGCACAGGCGTGTAATCTGAGTGTAAGGTATACCCTCCGAGATTTGGTGAGGTTGAGAGATCTAACTAAAAAGTTGGCGGGATATTGATCTCTGATAAATCCACTGCAGGGCTTTTATCTTTGTATATATCAGAGGTTATTGAATAAGTTTCACTCTTAGTCTCAGAGAGAGCTAAAATCGGATTGATGGTTTTGTGAGGGGAACTGTACGAAGTTGAAGGTTCAAATGAACTCTTGATCTTGGTTTGTGGGTACTTAAGCTGGTAGACTGTAGTAGTTGGCTTAAGGGAACCTCTAGTTTTTAGTATTTTTTCAGGATCGAAAACAGGCGTGGTCTGTTTGCCTTCTGGGTTTAGTCTGGTATTCCTTCGACCGGATGCCAACTTATTTAAACATGGATTCGCCAAGTGAAAGATAAGAAAATCATTAAAAGGATGTTCACTCTTTGTTCACTATCAAAGGGTGAAACTTTCAAGAATGTCGTTATTCCTAGAGAAAAGGTTTCGTAACTTCGTCCCCGCTAACGACGCCAAAAAGATGTTGTTCCAGAGTCTGTACTTAAGGATTTTAAAAGTACAGTGTCTAGGCATCTGGAAGTTAGTAAGGTGTAAAAAGGGAGGAGAGTATAACTTCGGGAAAGGAAGCTAGGGTTGATTTCTAGGTTGTCGCTGTCTAGCTTCCAACTGTTCCTGGATGTTTATATCCCATTCGATTGCAGCCCATGAATGTTCAAGTTCTACCTGGGTGGTGGTTGTTTTAAGTATAGTATCAAAAATATTTAAAGCGATATGGGTTTTGTTTGATAAACCGGGTTCAATATTAGGTTGTCTTACAACGGGAACAATCATACAGGAACAAAAAATTTAAAAGAAATCTGAAGGTTTTTTATGCTGTATCAATTTGATCTTATAAAGAGAACTTTGAAATTAATGTTAAAGACAAAATGCAAACCAAAGGCCTTTTTCCGTAACTGTGTTATATTTGAAATAGAAAGTGTGTGAAATATGAGAAAAACATTTAACTGTTTATAAAGTAAGGTTCCTATCAAGGGAGAATCTCACTCCTTGAACAAAGGAAGAAAATATAATAAGAAGGAATCTTACGAAGCATAAAGTATGACAACTTAAAGGTTCACAGGTCTTGTATCTGCTGTTATCCGATACAGAGGAAAAACTGTAAACGATATAGATGAATAAAATTTAACCACCACAGTAGAAGTTTTACTAAATTGGAGTGCAACATTCATCAGATGCATATAAGCGAAATAAAATTGAATATGAATAAAAAAGAGAACAAACTCATAGCACAGTCGTGACAGAATCAAGATTCTCCAGATTGCTTTGTATTAATTCAAAAAGAACATAGCCTCTATTACAATCGACCAAAAAGGTCCAGCCTCTTGTTCTTTCTACAAAATGTATATTTATACAAATTTCTATAGTATGGGATCTCAAACATTCCAAAGGTTTTCAGTTACAACAAAGGAGATTAATCAATTCAATTATTGGTTTCTTTCCTCGTTTGGTACTGGAAAATTGCCTTCTCACATGCTCCGTGAAAATGACGCACTTCTCCACCAGCTGGGATATTAACTTAGAAGGTTCTGCTTGATTTTTGGCCTCGAAAGTGTAACAATCCTTCGCCAATTTTGGCAACTTTTCCTCCACCTATTGGTCTTTGGCGTTGATAGAACATAATTGTACACTCGGTTTAATCAACCATCTATCTATCTAGACTATGTCCATCTGAGTTATTTGTGATATTTCGATCAATTCTCTTTCTTCATTTTCCTTGATCTTGAGCAGATGTTTGGCTGTATTGATATGGACCAGTGTTTCAGTGCTGCCTTCATCGTCAGGACCTAGCCAACTTCCATCTAGAAAACCAAAGTTTTCTTCACAAGATTTTCTTATCTCTCTAGCTTGATGTCTGCCTTCGGATATGTCATGCTCCCATTCTTTCAACAAAATATTACCTCGGGTCTGCTCCGAGATAGAAAACCTGGAATTACTACTTGTCTCCCTTCTCGTTGTGGCTATAATAGCCTCCTGGAAAGCAACTCGGGCCGCCCCAACGTCTTTTTCTCTGAGAGTGAGGTTTTCCAAGACTCGATCAATGAGTTGGGAGTTTCTTTGAATTGTTTCTACCTTAGCAAGTAGGCCTTGTTAAGCTGCCGACATTCTTTTTCTGATCTCTATAGATTGGGATTGAAATATCCCGATATCGATAACTTGGCTTTCAACGAAGTCTAATTTGACCTGTAGCTGTTCTATCAATTCTCTTTGGTGGTATACCTGGGTCTGACCTGTCTTAGCCATTAGATGCATTTGTTCGAGGTCGGCTTTGAGCCGCTCAATTTCCTTTTGATCAGCTACTGTAGTTTGTTCCAAACCTGTATTCGCCTGATCTGTGGCAATGGTCTTTGTTGTAGCTAGTTTAGCCTCTAATGTTTTGATTAAACGATTTTTTTGCTTCAGTTGATCCTTTAGGGTCCCGATTGAATATTGGTTGGCTGTAGTGAAATCCCCCAATGTTCCGGCTATTTGAGTCACAAATTCTTGCTTCTTCACATCTTTTCCATCGGCTAAGATTTTGAATTTCTTGGCTACCTTACCTGCCTCTTGATAAAATTCCTGTTTCACAACATCCTTTCTCTTCTTTTCAAAGAAGAATTCATTCGGAGGTAGATCTTCCGTTGTTATGGGCATCAATTCTTGGCCAAAAACCCACCCTGCTTCTGGGACCCCTTTCGTGGACTGTAGGGGGGTAATAGAAACGATGGGATTTCCAACCTGCTCAGATGATTTTCTTGGAGTAACAATCGAGGTTGGCTCACTCGGAGGGCAGGACGTCTCGACTTCTCGTTTCAGGCCCCTAGTTTGATCTTTCTTGTCTTGTTGTTCTTCTCGGTCGGGTGGTGAATCTTTGGAGCCTTCGACTTCCGTTTCCTGCACCTCTACGGTCGTTGTATTGTCACCTCGTAATACTAGGGGAAGGAAGCTCCGCCAATGTTCTTGGAATCTGAACACATTGGCCCTCTCTTCAGGTGACAAGGCTTGTATCCAAGCAAAAACCTCGGCATAAGATCTCGCGCCTCGAAAAATGTCATCATGAGGCGAATTCTCATGCTCAAACCTTTTGAGGCCACAACTAGCCAAGTGATTACTCAAGACCCTGTGCGGGTTGTGTTTCTTAAATTCAATGTGAACCAATTCATTGTCTTCCAAGGCTGCTGCTTCAACCTTTGCATGCTCGAAATCTAATAAAGAATAGGTGTTCAAATGAATAGGGAATGGTGGCCATACCTTCTTCGAATATCCCTTAAGCTCTTTTCTCACGCCACCAATCACGGTTTGCCTAGAGACCTCGTGACAAGGCAGCCTATCGGGTATAAATAATGGTAGAGCATGAAGAGGGATAGAAGTGCCGAAAACCATGAGGTATGAAAATTACGCTTCCACGTACCAGTCGGCCACACTGCTCAAATTTACTGCGATGCTATCCTAGATCTTGAGTGGTGGATTACTGAAGATGGTGACATGCATCGGTACCATTACCCAATTGAAAATTTCATATACGAAATCTTAAGCCTTGTCCTCCCACAACTTTGAATGGTAGACGTGGATAGGCTCAGCATCCGATGGAGACTAGCTCCAGCTCATTAAGGAAAAAGGCGTCATGCAACACATGACGTACATGATGTATGCAGACATAAAAAATGAAGCGGCTTTCCCGCTCACCCTTTGTGTTTGATATTCTATAATTCGACTGGATAAACTATCTGACAATAGTTTAGCCCAGTTGAAGGAACAACCTTCTGCGACTGTATGCATTAGAGGCACCCATGGGAGGAAGAAATGTGTGGTGTATTCCCTCCCATATAATCTACATGTCATCATCGCTATGTATTTGAACTGTGGTTCCAAAGAAGATATGGAATAAATTTTGTTGCTATCTGCTCTGAACTTCGCTAGGTGTGAGACCCAATCCTTGATCAAATCGGATAAGCTTTTCACATATTGCTCACATTCCTTCTATTTAAAACCCTCTAGAAACTCTGCATTGTATGTGAAGTTCAATGTGGGTGGTAAATTGTACATGGCTTGTAAGTTTTCTGGTCTAAAGGTCCCAACAGTGACCTTCTGTTCACTGATGATGGTTCTGGTAGGGATATCTACATGATCTAGCACTCATCGGATCATGTCATAGTAAGGCAGAAGATGTGGCCTGGCCACTACTTTATGCATTTCTTCTTGGACAACGATCTTGTATTTGGTGGCCAGGTCGTCCTTCTCATTGTCACTTGATTCATATGAACAGTCTACCAATTCGGACTGCAGAATCTCAGAAATATACGGCCAAGTTTTGACTGAATCAACGCTTCGAGGTGAAGTATCAGAAGCATTATTCGAGCCTTGCCCTGAAATCTCAGCACTTGCCTTGGACGCTTTTCGCGGGGCCATGATGGGGAATTCTGATTTACCTCTCCTGTGATAAAAATATGTATACATACAAAAATCAGTATTCTGAGGAAAGTTTCTCTACGTAAAATAGAAATGAGCTTTGTGACACAGAAAAAAGATCTATATCTTCAATCTTTTAAAACCTCAACGTCTGTATGATCAGAACGGTCAAATCAATTTTAGAGATAGATTTAGCAATAAAAACCATATCCTTACTTTGCCGCTTCGCCTCATTCCCAATTAATGCCATAAATTTTGACGGTTCGGGACACAAGTTGGCGTAAGGAAAATTTATAATTTACCTCGTAGATTGTGCATATTATTATTTGCATTAAATACTGCTTAATCTCTCTTAGTTTCTTTAACCCGACTTTCTTAAACTTTAATCAACCTTTCAGCGTTCGCCTTGTCGAGAGTTTTCACTCTAACCTTTCGAGCTTCTAAAACTTTAGATCGTGATGATTGGACTTAGTTAAGAGAGAACGTATGTAGGATTAACATTTAATTAATCATGTTTTAATATATATATTGAATTTGCAACTCAGGGCTTCAAAGGTATAGTTTCCGGGAGGAGCGACTGCCAAGTCGCGAAATCCTGAGATCGCGATGATGTGATCTATTTAAATTAGAATATAAACCAAATTAAGTGTTTTAATTAATTAATATTTGGGCAATATCACAACTTCACCACTCGGGGTTTTGAAGGTATATCTTTTGGGAGGCACATACGCCGATCGCGAAATCCTGACGAGTTTTAACCATAGTCAAAATTAACCATCCCTGACACTAACCCGGGTTACTTATGTAAAAGTCTCGCGGCTTCGCCTATCAGAGTTATGATGGTAACACTTTTGGAGAGAGTGAACGCCGATACGCAAAATCCCGATAGAAATTGACTGGGGTTTAAAGTATTTTTCTCTTAGCTTTAACTTGAGGTAAGCTTTTAACCACTTTTCGCGACCTCCCACATCGGGGCTTGTAAATCTTGTGATTTGTAACTCCCGAAGCACGATATCCCGAGGTACCAAAAGTAAAAAAATCGTTCAATGATAAAAAGTGGTGACTTATGAAAAATAACATCTTACGCTATTTCGCATGTCGGGACTACTGAAAACTTTAGTTTGTAAGTGTCACGAAGTGAAAAATAACTTAAAGACCAACTTTTGACTTTAAAAAATTATATTTAAACCAGTTGAAAAAGGAGGCTCCAACATAGGCTCCAACTAGGGATCCCGTCTTCCTGTAAGGCGGGAATAACAGTAGACCACGTGCCTGTATTGGGTAAATGGAGTCAATGACTTTATCCCAATGAAAACTGTTCCTAGGAAAAGGATACAGAGGGAAAAAGAGATTTCATCTTTTACTTGTGAAAATCTTTTCAAAACTCAAATATGTTTCATACTTAGCTGCAGTCCCTTCCACAAATTTCTCCTTCTCTTTACTGAATTTAGGTTTGCATTAAGACAAATCAAAACAGTTCTAGGAAATTCAACAGATCTTGTAACTTTTGGCTTGCATCCAACGAAATTAATTACATGCTTTTAATCAGGGAGTTCCGTCCGGATTTAGGATGTGGATCCAGTCTCGAGAAAGTTGATTACCAGAGTAAAGTGAAAATCGTGTATAACAACCTTACAGACATCTCAGATATTGCTTCACTGCCAGTGGACCTGTTCAGTACCCCGATGAAGTTATCTACCTTTTTTTGATGAATATCCTTTCACCACTTCAAAATATATTTATGCATTTAAATGCTGAGACGAGGGAAATCATTTCTGGATTTCCTTTCATCGTCTTTTTGGACTATATGGACAATTAAATATAACTTTCCTTTCACCATCTGTCTTATAATTTACTTTTTAGAACACGAAGTGGGGGCAATCAATTTGTATGAGGGGTGATATCTGCGTAATATTTTGCAATGGAGGTCTGTCAACTTACTTTGATTACTAGGTACCGACCCTCCCTCAACTTTCACCATACCTTAGCCCATAGAGAAGAAAGGGAGAAATTATTTCTAGGGGTCTTCCTTCGAGCAAGCCTCAATCTTTCGAAACTGTTGAAAAACCTAGAATAGTCAGGATCAACCTATGCATCACTTTGTTTAGTAAGAGGCTGAGGGGTTGTCAATACCAGCTTACTTTCCAAAATCTGCTTTGCAGCTTTTAAAGTTAAAACATAATCTCTTCTCTACCTGTATGAAAATCCGGAAAGATGTTTGGCCTTTCAAGAAGGTAATATCTGAAAACAGAAAGAAGGGTGACAGATAGAGGTCTGTAAACTGAAAAACAAGGGTCAAACATTAACACTGACTCCTGAAAACCCTTTTCGAAAGGATTTACTTTCTCTTCTTATTTTAACTACCTCCTATCTTTATTTTAAGTGAAAATTCTTAGGATCCAGAGTGAGTAGTTGTTCAAGCGAAAACATTATATTCATGAGATCATTGCGGCGTTTTGAAAATCTTTGTTAGAAACATCAAATTCTCAGGAATTCATACCCTTAACTTACCATTTATAATAACAAAAAACCTTTTCTATCACCTGTTTTGGCAAGATTGTTTTCCGGTATATGACCTTCTTTTTACCCCTTTCGCTCATTTAGGCTGCAAACCGAAATCCCGAAGGGAAAAAATGCGAAAAG